>VYZP01072098.1:16270-33339 GCA_013400635.1 Hypocryptadius cinnamomeus | reverse complement strand
TGGTACAGATGGGTCTGAGTAAAAGCTCATGTGCCAAAAATTGCTGCTCCTGCTTGCTTTTGGAAAAGGATCAGTATCATCAAGAGTGTGCTCTGCAGTGAGGTGAGAGTGTTGGGTGGCATATTGGTGAGACAGAAATTGCATATAAATTAGTTGAAGTGGGTTATTTTCTGGGAAGTTTGAAAGTGTAAAAATGTAGATCTCTGTGGATATACAGTTCAAGAAGCATAAGGAATTCCTGTAATAAAAAGAGAAATTATCTAACCCGTTTTTACTAGGCAGTTTGTCAAAATCCACAGCAATCTGGGGTAAAATGAAAGATTAATGTTAGAATCAGGCATTTCCTTGCATGTAATCCCTTTTACTTACAACAAATATTCATGATGGCTTTGTTCATAATTCAATCTTATTTTCTAGCCAGCCCTTATCAGAGAGCATTTTGGTTTTTTCTCCTCATAGGATTTCCTTGGGGTCACATTTCCTGAGAGCGTGCTGGCTATCTTCATGAGGACCAGAGAGAGTCGTGGTTTGGATCAGACTGTGCTGCTGCTGCAGTAGAAGTAATAGTGGGGATTGAGAAATGGGTACAGGAGCTGCATCTTTCTTACTCTGTCATGTAAATCATGTAATACTCTATGGCTTTCTGCTGCTTTGTTCTCTGCTCCTTTAGTGATTTCCTGTTTTACTTTCTGCCCTCTTTTATGACTCATGTACGGCTTTGTCTCTGGCAGTGGTGGCCCTTATAGATTGTGTTATGGCTACAGGAACACAGTGGGAGCAGTCTTAAACGGGAGGTGAGACTCTTGGGGAGCTTTGTTGCAACCTGCTCTGTGGGATAGCAGGCTCAATAAGGTCTGTTCACCCAGAGAAAGCAGATGCAACAAAAATCAGAAGGGAAAAAAAGATATTGAAAAACCTGATAGATCATTTAATCAAATGAGAGGGCAATTTTCCCAGGTTAACTGTGGCTGAGTGTGTGCCTGTATGATTTGAAGAACTGGTAGGTACCAGCTAAGGGTTCAGGGATCTGGAAAGCTGTCCTTCAACCTATGCTCACCTTTCCAAGGGTACAGTGGAGCTGTCTGACCTGCTGTTTTTGCAAACAGATGCTTCTGTTTCAAAGACATACAATTCCATCACCAGTTGCTGGCGCTATCTCAGTTTTCTGATTGCAGGTGTGTTCAATTAATATAAAATTCATCCCTTCTAGATATGTTGCACTGTGCAGCAATTTGATGTTTACATATTGATATACCAAATATTGGTGTTTTGCTTTTTTCCATGATGAAATTCTAGAATAAAATGCAGGTGAACAACACCACTACCTACCCAAGTTACTTACTGAAATTTGGGTGAAATCCTCATTCTCAGCAATTCTCTTCCGCACCCCATAATCTCTTCTGTTCATCCTCTATGGAGAGCCTGACAAGCTGTAAGAGGGCTGACTGGACTTTTACCCTTTGGGCAAGTGGATTCCACAGGAAGTTTGACTTTTTTCCTCAAGGGTTTTGCTCTTGTATCTTGCACATGTGTGTGTGTGTGTGTGTGTCTGCGTGTGTTTCTGTCTGTGCATTTACAAAAGGAAAGAGGGCTCTTTTGTGGCTGTTCCTGTACCAGAAGGCACTACTGCTCGCTGTGGACAGCAGCCTTCAGTCAGGCTAAACCTGGAAACAAGACCACCTTTTTTTAAAAGGTTACAGCACTTTTAAAAGGTTTTTTTAAAGCACTGTATTTTAAAGAACTTGCCATGCCAACCAGAGAGTGCACTGGGAGGAGAAAAACCTGAGGGGTGCATATTTTTCTTAGAGTAGTTATTTTTGAGGGGTTGAATTCTGTCCTCAGCCATAAGGTACGACTGTCATCTGTGCTTGAGGCACACAGAAGTCAACTTTGGCAAGGTTTTTGTTAAATAGTGGCAGAAATGCCCATTCAACTCTACAAGGCTTCCCTCTCCTCAGAAAAGAAATCAAACACAGCAGCCATCTCCTTAATCATCCTTGCTATTGATCTTTAGAACATGGCTTTGAATGCTGCCATCAGAGGCATCACAGACAAAAAAGCATTTTCTCATTTTCTCACAAAGGAGATTTTTTTGGCCCTATGATACAAAAAGTTTAAAGTCTAAAAGAAATGCTTAAAGATACTGTCATTTCATTTGAATTGGCTCAGTTATGGCAAAAGGTTCTTCATTTTATGAGATTATAATTTCTATTTTAAGCAACAATTGAGTTTTTGAGACTTTGGCCCTTGAAGAAAGCATCGCCACAGGAAGCATTGTTCAAGGCTACATACCTCACAAAAGCTTTGGGATCCCTATGGCTGTAAATCACCAATCCACCTTAAGAGACACTATCTGTTAAATGGATAATTGCCCAATTTTAGCAGAGTCAGATAGTCAGGGCAAACCTGCATGTCAGTCTGGAATGTCCCACACAGATCCCACAGAATCACAGGATCAATTAGGTCAGAAAAGACTTTGGAGATAATCAAGTCCAACCTATGACCTAACACCACCTCATCAACTAAATCATGAATGACATTGAGTGCTACATCCAGTCTTAAACACCACCAGGGATGGTGACTCCACTACCTCCCTGGGCAGCTCATTCCAAGGCCCAATCACTCTTTCTGTAAAGAGTTTTTTTCTAATATCTAGTCTAAACTTCCCCTGGTGCAGCTTAAGACTTGAAGCCAAATCCCACAGTTTATGAAGCACAGTACAGGAGCCAGTGTCCTATAGAAGAGGGATTACCTTTCGTTCTCCTCCTCCTGGGACAGCCTAGAAATTGCATCAGTTCTTGGCATATTTTAGAGCATCCAAGAAGTTCTGTTTATCTCACATCAGCTGGAACATCAGCCCTGTACTATGTTGTCAAATATTCAATCTTCAAATTCTTCTCCATCTCCTACCGGAGTCAGTGCAGCTGTTCTTAGGTAGGAACTTCATTACTTTTATACTGCTTTTGTGGCAGGAAAACCCTTCCATTGTGATAGGACACAGCAGTAGTACAGAGGAGAAAAAGTGTGGGGTAAGGGTATGACCCTTCAGGTATGGTTATAAGCTGTAGTTCTCTGAGTAGATGCCTCAACCTTTCTGGGGTGCATTGAAATCCATGACGTACGCAAATATAGACTTCTGTCCCTCTTCCTAAAGTTTAGTATGTTCTTCATTTGATTATTGTAACCATATAGATTTCTTTTTCTCTATTAAAAGAATGATAATCAAACCAGATAAGGCTGTGCTTTAAGGGTTTGCTTGATGGCTGGCATGGTCCTTTGGCTATGCATAAAGTGTCTTTTTCCAAGGTCTTTTGAACTGGTCTACTTACTAGTGGCTGCAAAAGCTCAGGATTCAGGCAATTGGTTCCCCCTGCCTTAATCTTGTTTCTGAATGTTTCAATTAGTGTTTGCCTGAACCATTTATTCATTGCGAATTGTTCCAAATAATTCTGTAGAGCCCCACAGCCTTGGAAATCACTTTCATTTAGAACCACAACTTTGTAAGGGGTTGCCCAGAGAGAGCAAGAGCAAACAAGGTGAGAGACCCTTTCCTTCAGAACTTTCCCAGGTTGAGTTGAGTGTTAGCTGCCAAAGGATGTAATTTTAAGAACCTACGGAAACAATCAAAGCCTAGTTTAACTTTACAGTTGGATCCCAACCTTGCAAAGAGCAGACTCTGGCATGAATGCCACATGTTGTTATGCTAAAGAGTTTGCTCAGGAGCTGCATTTCTATGCACTGACCCCTAAAAAATTCACTAGAGATCCCATCTGCTTCCTGCTGTGACAATATAACATTGTCCCAGGGAGTGAGAAGATGAGCTTACATTTCCTTGCCAGCCCTTGAAAGCGTCAGAGGAGATATGTGGGGAGATATTATGGTCACATTTGTAGTTCCATTCTCTACAAAAGATCAAGAAAGGTCTTTATGTATGGAGAAAAGCCTGAACACCCCCTGCCCCCCCAATAAATTATTAACTGAGATTTCCCATTGATGGTACCTAGAAGAGTTCTGCATGACCTCCACGGATGTGTAATTAAATGATAAATGGTGTGCTCTCCAGTCTTCTTTAAGGACTATGTTTGGGAACAATGAAGGCTAGTCCAGAATATGTCCAAACTATCCTGATAAGTTAGGAATCAGTGCAGACCTACTCACAACAGCTTTCTGTTGCCACACCACCTGTTCAATGCAGCAACATGGAACACTGCATGGGTTAACTGAACTTGGGTTTTAGACCCATGGCTCAGTTTGCCATGGCTACCGTGGTTAAGGTCCTGAGCTAATTATTGTAAAGTTAGCAACACTGTGTTACTGCAGCCACTGAAGTGCAGGCTCACCTTGAGAAAAGCTTGGCCAGAGGATACGCAATAAAGAATTTATTAAGCAAGTTTTGTCCATCTGGTTACAAACTCTAATAGCTGTGATGTGGAGAAATAAGGCTCATTGCAAGCTGATTTCACTTAGGATACAAGTTAAGTGGGATCTTTGAGATCTTACAGCTCTAAGACAACATGTTCCTGTGAAGGCAGAAACATGATCATCTGTTGTGCCCTGTTTTGATCCTTTTTAAGCTCTCAAACCCATAAAGAAAAGGGATATTTTAAATCATATGAAGTAAAATTTATAAGCATTTCAATAAGTTTTATTAAGAGAAAAGATTTTAAAATATATATAATTAAAAATGTTCCTATGCATCAGATGTTTACTTGTGCTAATCTTACCTCCATAACCATGTTTTTCCATTACCCTAGCCATGCTGGTAATCCTTGGAACAGGAGTCTTGGTCTGTTGTGAAGTGCTTTGCATGCTGACGGAGTGTTCTAATTGATTGCCAACTCTAATTTTGTTTCTTTTTATGAAAAAAACAAATTGCAAAAGCAACCCTTTAATAAACAAACCCCTCTTTCTTCTGTAGCCTTCTGACACAGGAGAAGACAAGCTTTTTTCTACATGGGCCTCCAGAGAGAGCACAGAGCCAGAGGCTGATTTGACATTGTGAGGGAATAATGAACCCAAAGGGTAAATGTGGAACTGTCTTACCAAATTTGCCAATAGCACTGTGATCCACAAAAGACTTGCCAGAGAGGAAGAGGAGGTGCTAGAAGCATTTCCTTTCCTGTTCCCAGTGGACTTATAGGAGATGCAATGGTAGGTGTATAAACTGTTCGCTTATGCTGGGGTTTTTCTTCTCATGCAAACACTGCCAGCCCCAAATTCCATATGATGGGAAGTAGAAGTATTTTTGCCAGGCTGAAAATCACTCCATTGACCATGAATCTCTTCCACTTCTGGATCTTGCTGACTGTTAAAGAGCCCAGATAGTGTTTTTAAGTGCAAATACCAACTACAGGACTGACAGCTTTTTCATAATCCAAGCATTTTAAATTCAGTTATTCTTTAAGCCACAGGACCAGATGATTTCATTCAAGAAAAACCTTGGAGTTTTTCATGGAAGAGAAGAAAAAGAAGAGAAACTCAAGAAAAATATAGTAGAACTGTAATTTCTCTAAACCAGAATATTTTCCAAGAGACATTAGTATCTTTTGAGGCATACTCAGTCTTAGCAGAACCCTTTGGAATGTGCTTCATTGTGAGATTGCAGTTTTATTGAGGCCGTTGTCCAAAAATTAAGATAAGCCAGAACATATCTTTTCCTTAGTTTCCTTTAGATTATTTTCCAGTATTCTTCACCCAGATTGCTTCATTAGGCAGGTTATTTTGTCATAAGCACTCGCCTCTGAAGGATTTCAGTAGCAAAGCAGGAGCTTCCTGCAGAAGGAAAGTAAGTGAAATAAATGTTTTTTCTTACTTGCCTGTGTCCTTTTTTTCTATAACAAAGGGAGCAATTCAGCACCTTATTAAAAACCATGCTATTTTGAAACTTCCTAGCTACACACTCAACTTGTGTAATTTGTGCATCAAAACATTATGGTATGTTAATTTCCAAAATGAGAAAGCATACAGCGGTCACCTGTTATGACTCTACCGGAGATGAGGAGTGAAGAGGTGTTCCTGATGATTGCCATGGGAAGGTGAGGGTGCACAATTATCCCACTGCTACTCTAAAAGATTGCAATTATATATGGAGACATCTTGGAGAAGAGGGGATCAGAAATGCACTTGCCTCAGCATCAGCTAAGGCTGATGGAAACACATGCAGAGAAAATTATTCACTCTCAAAGTCACTGATTGATATAAGCTGGGAAGAGTGGTGGGTTTTTTCTCCTCAGGGTTGCTACAGCCTATTGAAGGCACAGTGTGCCTGTATGCACAAATACAGAGGAATCCTGTGTTATCCTGTACCTATTATTCTCCTCTGTCTTTCATCTAAAACTGCCAAGGCAGTTGTCAGTGCCACTCCAGGCTGTGAACCACTTTGAATACAATGAAGGAAGCTTTGAATGTGGCTCATTTCCCCATGGCAGTGTGTTGAAGTTTTAATGCATTCCTGGTGGCTGCCTTGCTGGAGAGACCAGGGGATTCTCCTCGTAGCTGGAGTTTCTCAAGGACTGTGGCTTCATGCCAGGTCACTGTGCTGGAGTTTTGATAAGAAGAGAGAAAGCCAGATCAGCATTTGTCCAGATGGGATTGAGTCTCTTGCCAACTGGAGATCGTAGAATTCATGGATGCCGCCAAGATTAACCTTACTGTTTTCTGAAGAGTCCAGGACTACTTCTAAGCTAGAGATTGATCTGGTAGTGCTGTGCATGTGCTGTAGGGCTCTAAAAACTCGTGATTTTTTCATATTGTAGAGCTACTGCTATCTGATATGTAATCCAAGTCAAGCAGTAACACAGCTAAACTAAGTCACTGGGATACAAAGATGCCAAATCTAACAGGCTCAGCAAGCCTAAAAGCTGTGTCTTTGTCTTGATTTTATTTTGAAAACAGAATTACTGCTTTTTATCCCCAATTGTCTTGTTCTGTTTATACTGAATAATAAGTTTTACACCTTCAAGACTTGTTCCAGAGAGTGAAGCGGGGAGGGACGAAGCGCGCAGTTTGTTCTTGGACGCTGCACTCACTCCTCCACATTCCTGCTCCTGGACTGTGTTGTCTGTGGATGGACAGACAGCAGGACAGAGCTCTTTTGCTTTTAGTTATTTTTAGCTAGCTGAGGCAAAGAAGTTCCCTGGACTGTGGTTCTTTTTCTTGGATCTGTTCAAACCTGCTCTGAGCACCCAGCAGAGCACCGGCAGCTCCACCTGTGGCCACCAGGCCGGGCCTGGGCCGCGGCATTCCCAGCACCGGAGGGACTGATAGAGACTGAGTGAGCCGAGCTGCAACCTGGGGAGGGGACTGTTCTGAGTTTGCCATCTCTTTTTGGAGCAGCAAGAGGTTTTATTGTTTCATATTGTTTGGGTTCTATTGTTTAATAAACAGGGGCTTTTTTCCACTCTTCTCCAAGCAGGTATTTTCTCCCGAACCGGCTGGGGAGAGGGGCCAATTGAATCTGCTTTTCTAGAGGAGCCCCTTTGGGGGTTATCTCCCAAATTTGCCCTGAACCAGGACACTGATAAGTGCAAAAACTCTGTAGATAAGAGTGGGTTCTGAAGCTGTCTTTACTGAACAAAGACATGGAGTTACCAATTCAACTATGTCAATAGAGGCTTTCTATTCCCATGTGGGAGAATCTTGCTGATTAGTCATTTGCTAATTTTGTTGATGACAATTATGCTTGCCAGCTAGAGAGGTGTTTAACTAAAACATTTCCAACTGTCAGATGCCCAACAACTGATACTTTCTAACATATTTTCCTGTTGGAGAAATGATCCATGCAGAGGGTTTGAAAGAGTGGAGTAACTCAGTCTAGACAATAAAGTACAGTGTCGGAAAGGATGGGGGCAAAGTAACTTTTCATATATGCTGCTGTAAAGAGAAAAGGAATATTTTTCTCATGCACTCTAGCCTAGGTAGAGCAGGGAAAAATGGGTTTCAATTGCATTGAGAGAAAAAATCTTCAATTGCATTGTTGAGGAAAAACTTCTAATAACAAGTGAATTTCCAGAATAGATCAGCTGCAAAGGTTATGGAGTCTCTGTCAGAAGTTTTTAAGTACAGGTCAGATAAAAATCAGAAAAAAAGAGAAGTTGGGGTGAATTTGGGACTGATCAGTTGTCTTTAAATCTCTTTCAGCACTTGGTTTCTTCCTTGGCATGGCAAGAAGGGTATAAAAAGGAACTTTTTTCTTATAAAGGATCATAACAGCAATTAAGAAAAATACTGTGAGAGACACTATCTTAATCTAATCAATGCTATTTACTAAATAGCTAAACAATACACAAATATGTTTGTGGGAGTAGGGAGAGGAGAGGAGAGGAACATATTGAGGGGGAGAGAACGGAGCCTGTAATGTGCTAAGCCCATGGTTCCAATTTAGAGAAAACTTGCATCTTGTATAGCTTTCCCCTTAAATTATAGGAGGGAAAAACACCACCAGCACCACAAACCCAAACAATCTTCCAAGCTTGCAGTTCTATTCCATCGCAGAAACAGAACAAAAGGGAATGCCAGAGCTTTGCCCCATCACAAACTGTCCAGAGGGAAAAGGTAAGTTGTGTCCGCAGGAGTTGCCACAAGGATTCCTTAATTTTTAATCACATGTTAATCCAAAATAAGTTTTAACTGGTGCCTTTCAGGTTCCATCTGCCCTGGCAGACCCACAAGCAGGCCTGGAGACCAAAATTATCACAGCTTCTACAATTAACAGAATGGGCTTCATGTAGGTGGAATTGCCATGTTGCTGTTACAGCCATGTCCATGCAAATACAAGGGAGAGTTCAGAATAAAGCCATTTAGCCTTGATCCACTTTGCTCATCTGGTATTTTGCAATAGGGTTGTGGGCTATTTGGGGGGCCTTTTGCACTTGAGGGATCTCCCCCCTCTAAAAAGTTCTCATTGATCTTTTTTTTAGTACACTTTGCTAAAATACACACTTTTAAATGTAGAATATTCAGCAGTGACTTTTTGCTCATTTGCCTTTAAGGCTTTCTCTGCAAGTCTCATTGGCATTTATCCCAAAAAGATGTTAAAATTATATCATAGAGGAAACCAGTTTAAAGCTTACTGGAAAAGAGCTGATCTCTTTTCTTTAATTTTGGTTTATGCCTAAGTAAGCATAATCTCTTGGTTGCAAAATTAAAGTATGTCCATAGAAAACTATCTTCACTAAAATATGTACAAGACATCATAACCAACCCAATGCCTTACCCAGTACTTCAGCTAATATTTTCCTGTTAATGTTCAGGAAACCAGACTGAAAATGGGAAGAAAAAAAAAGTATTTTGGTATTTCTGGTAGCAAAATATACTACTGCATTTTTTTGTCTTGAAATTTCTGTAAGGAGCAACTACGTCTCATGACTACTGCAGTCAGGGCCCCATTCTGTAAGTGATCCTGACAGTAAACAGCTGGTGTGATCTTAACATATGTGTTTGTGTAGCAAAATAAATGCCTCCCTTGATATTCATATAGCTATTCCCCTGGACTTCCACTGCCTCCCAAGAACAACTCATGCAACCCTGACGTGCCTTGAACCTATAGCAACGTGTGATAAAGCAAAAAATTACACTCTTGATTAACTTCTTAGCTGACTTCTTACTTCTGAGAGAAGAGCTGTATAGCCATAAATATTGCCTCTAAATTGAACCATGCTGTCTTCAGATCAGGAGGCTGAAATGTGACCTGTTTTGCATGCAGGGACTTTGGTACAGTGTCTGCTGAGGGAGGTCTGGCATCTGGACATACTATTGTTTCCACAGCCTGAGAGCTTTCCTCTTATAGACTAAGTAACCTCAGTCTTGAACTTTGTTTATACCACAGGAGTCATGTTCTCTATGACTCACAAAGCCTTTGGCAAACAAAAATATTGAGCCTTTTTTGAAGGGTGAAGAGATTTCAGAGCAATGCAGAACTGAGAGACACTCAGGAGAAAAGGAGAGGAGAACTTTGGGAGAAAGCTGCTCACATGGGCCTCTGGTAAAAGACAGAGAGTCTTAGATATTGTTCAGCAGCAGGATCAAGTGAAGGAAAATAGAGGGTAATCTTGGGAGCAGGAGTGAAAACTCATAAATAAATTGTGTGCCTGCCTGTGGTTGACAGGGCAGAAGAGGGTTTCCAGGTGCCTGATCCTTGAACACAAACCATCCACATCGGACATTAAGTCTCTGGATCTGGCCTGCCCTCAGAGGCCACAGAAGGATGCTGAAGTTACTCAGTTCCACTTCTCTTTCCAAGTTTACTCATTAGATGTCAGACAGGTCCTAATGGATCATACAAAACAGATTTTAAGTGTAAGAATCACTACTAACCTGAAATTGCTTGTTGTCTACCCCTATTTTTCCCCCTCAAAAACAGTAAAAACTCTAGAAAACTCTAGAAAACTCATAGAAAGACAACATAAAACATATTTTCTGCCATTAAAATCATTCTTCCAGTATTTATGTGACCCAAATAATATAATCTGTGAAAAACTGGTAATTTGCTCTAATCTGGCTGTCTTGTAAATAAGGAGAAGAATGTGTGAAAGGCAGGTACCTAGAAGAGTAGAGATCAAAATAGTGCTGGGGAAACAGAGAGGAATGGAAAGCAGTAAATCTCAATCATCTTAGGCACCCAAGTTATTGATCAAAGCTTGTTGTCAGCTAATGTGGAAAGAGAAGGGAGGGCACAAGGAATCAGCCAAGTGGTGAAGGGCAATCTGTGGTTTCCCACAGGTGTGGGAGGTGTGTCTGTATAAATCACAGCCCTAGGGAGTTTTGCCTGCTTACTCACAGAATGGCAAAGGAGTTTCCCATTCTACCTTCCCTAGGGTGTCTCCGGGAGTTTCATAGAGCCATGGAGCCCAAGTCCTTTAACACAAGTGCTATGAATCCTAGGGAAGCTTACCTCCTCTGTAACCAGGAAGGAAAAACCTATCAGTGGAGAAAGTGTTGGAGTCCTTGACAGTTATCTTCTCCTTGGAAGCCCCTGCACAGCAGAGGCTGGAAGAGGTGCCTTCTCTGCCTGCAATATCCTCACCTTCTTCCAAGCCTACAAGTACCATTTTGCCTTAAAAAGTCTGGAGCGCACAGAGGA
This sequence comes from Hypocryptadius cinnamomeus, assembly GCA_013400635.1. Lineage (NCBI taxonomy): Eukaryota > Metazoa > Chordata > Aves > Passeriformes > Zosteropidae > Hypocryptadius > Hypocryptadius cinnamomeus. The sequence continues at coordinate 22,259 of VYZP01072098.1, read as the reverse complement.
CAGTCAGTCTTGTTGTCAGGGGACACATGGTGAGGGGACAAAGGACAAGGTAAGAGGCTGACAAAGCTCACATCAGGAAGTCTGTGTTAAAGGTCTTGTGGATGTGTATGCTGGAGATGCCACAGTTCTCTGAAAGATTTGGTGAGGTGTGTCAGCTTTCCTCTGCTATCTTTCCACTGATAGGAAATGTTCCCATTGGGCAGTGTCCCAGAACTACTGTGACAGTTTAGCAGCTCCTGTGTGAAGGTCATGTTCCTTTTCTTTTTTGCAAGAAAAATTGCAATAAATGGCATTACAGTGCTATGAAAAAATGCTCTAATATCAGAATATTTTGGAACAAAGTAGATTTGGGATAAAGCTAACTCAAAATAGACCAGAATTGGTGTTGACTGTGAAATTAATGTGCTCATGCAACCAATTAACACAACGTGATATTAGTAATGGTACTGTCAGATTAGTTTCAGTCTAGCTTATCTAGCAATTCCAGCCAGAGCTGTATAAACCTGGGCTTCCTTGTCATGCCTTTGAAGAATAAGCACTGAGTAGTTGACATCTATGCATATGCTTACTGTGTTTCATGCAGAGTGGCTTTTTCCACAGGTAGGGAAAATAAAGTCCCATGTTAACCAGGGCTTAGTGGGGCTCTGTGGTAGAGCTCTGTAAAGCATAATAGAAAGTAATTTGCTGACCGAGTTCTATTCTCAGTCACAGCAGTTGGTTGAAGTCTTAGTTTATATTCACTGAGGATCTGGCTGTGAGACCTGGTTTGGCACTCTTATCCCATATTTAAACTAGCATAAGCCAGCTGAAAATCAGCAAGGATGTCGGGTGTGGTTCCTCACAGGGAACACTCTGACACCCATGTTGGTTTAGTTTTCTTGTTTGGAGAAGTGAACACATTCACAAGCAGAATGGTAGAAAAAATTAAGAGTCACCTTTTTGGCAAGAAAGTTGCTATTACCATAAACAAACATGATTCATATACCAATTCTTGTTTTATTGTCGTTTCTGAGTTGCAGTGACATTATTTGAGATGAGAATTTCCTGAGGACAGCATATACATGCCCCAAAATACAAGATTCCTCTCCTTTTGTGTTCAATTTAAGCTGGTTTAAAAAAATTATTTTTAGTCTTGGGGCAGAGAAAATCTCAGTGTATGTATGTGCTTTTCATCATACACCAGCGAAGATAGTTTTTTATTCTCAGTAATTCAGTGACATAATTTTGCTGTCATTAACTGAACAAAGTATTTGTCTTCTAAAGAAATCTAAAAGAGGCTGAAAATAGGGTTTGATGTGAGGAAATTCAGTCTTTTTTTTTCTGAACTGTGTACTTTAAAGCATGAGCCATGCTTTTATTGTGTCCATGCTGCCTTGCTGGAATTGGAGGCATACCTCCATCACCTTCTACCTAAGACTTACTGGAAGCATCACTTAAAGGAGAGAAGGCAGCCTACCTGCTGCATTGAGTCTATTACAGGGTGAAGATGGTGGTGAGCCTCATATCTGGATTAAGTTCAGGTTCCTTTAGAAGCCCAGCTCAAAGACTGATGGTACTGCAATAGCTGAGATCTGTTGGTGTGTGTCAGATCTTACAGATATTCCTTTATTGGTCTTTAATAGGACCTCTTGCCCCCTGTTATTCCCTGAGCCTAAGGTGCTATGTTGCATTGATCAATTCCATCCCCAGCTCCTCTCTCAAAGGGTAGTTTGGGTTCAGATGCACATGTTGTGGCATGGAATTGTGAGCACCTTGAATGCAGCTGCTGAGGTAATTTGCTGCTTGAAATTTAAATTGCATCTTTCCCTGTTCCATATTTTGCCCAAGTGCCATTCAAACCTGCACAAGATTATGATGCAGTTTCAGATACTGTTCCTGGAAGTTCCTGATGCTCAGATGCAGGTACATCGGAGGAAATTCAGCACACAGCAACACAGATAATCAGAGGGGCTGACATGATTACATACAAGGCAAGTTAAAAATGTGTAATGCACCTAACTTGGCTAAGCAGCAGCTGGCTCAGGTGCCAGATGAAGACAAATGAGAGGAATCAGTGTGGGCATGTGATATGAGACAAATCTGCTGGTAGGAAGCATTTTGGCTGAATAGCAGCCAGTGTTATGAAGGGAAAGATCTATGTGATCAGCCAGTCCCAACCTTTTTCATAACAGGAATTTCTAGCAACTCAGTCTCCTCTCCTGGGAGAAACAGGATGGAAAAAGAAAACAGGCTAAATAAGAAGGGCAGACAGGTTGCCTGTTCCAGGTTGTACAATTTAGGTATTAGATATAGGATGATTTTTAAATAAAATGGTGGAAACTCCATGAAACATAGACACTAGTGTGCCAGTGAATGCTCCACAGGGGTCAATTACAAAGCCGTAGAAGGATGTATTAAAATGTTTATTAAGACTTGTTCCATTTCTAAATGGTAATATTTATGCCAAAAACACTCAGCAAACAAAAAGAAGTTAAAAATAAAATCCAAAGGCAAAATGATTTCCAGTTGCATTTACTTTCCATCTCATTTCAATGAACAGACAGTAAAGTTGGCAGTTTTTTATCTGTCTTAATCCATCAGTCAATGAATGAACCAGTCTTAAATTCCAGGGCTAGGTTTGTGCCACATGGGCTTCTTTCCAATGAGCAGCTCCTATGACAGAGTTTGCAAGTTTTAAAAATTTTCTTTCTGATTTTTTAAATGGTTTTGGGTATATGCAGCCAATTCATCTTTCTGAGGTAATCAAATATTCAGGGTACCTAAGTCATAGGAAAAGAGGTAAGAGTAATATCAATCCAAAGAACATCATGGGTACTCACACTCTATTCGGTCTTGTCCAACAGTTGTTTTCAGTCTATGCAGGTCATACAACACTGTGATATTGTATGTAGCTATTGACAATTACCATATCTTCCAGTATCTTTTTGTTCTAGTACCTAAGGATATTGCCAGTCTAGCAATGTCCATACTTACTCTTTTCAGTCTCTCTGAATTTCAGTCTGCTGCAAAGCTACAGGTAATTTACAAACCACATGAACAGCTGTACAGAAGTCTAATACAAAATTGTTACTGTGCTTGTCAAGTTGTGATAATGTGATTTTGTGTCTAAGAGACAAGGAATGAGACATGTTTTTGTCTTTTGTACACTTATAATATCTGGTGCTACTTACCTCATTTTCCTGCTTAAAAACCAATGAGATTAGGAGAGGTGTACTTTCTTTTTCCCCCATTCCCAAAATGCTTTTTGGGAAACCCTGCTATTGTAGTGATTCATGCTGACTAACAGATTAGCATTTTTTGATGAGTTTCAGAAAGCCTGTGTTTCTCTATCTGCAATTTTGTGGATTCTGTTAACGCAGTTGTTTAAAAGTTAAAACAAGTAACTTTAGCAGCAGGAACATTACCTCTAGGACTCTGCCTGGCTAACATCAGTCACAGAAGTCTGGAGAGAATCTGTCAACAGAAGAGTGAAGAGTTAAATTCTGTGGATGTTTGTGTGTTTGTTCCAATTGAAAACAGTATCTGTATGGAAGTAATAGAGCAGCACGTGGCCTTAAGCCTTTCTCAAGAGCCAAAAAGTGCTGCATTATCTGGATTTTCTCTTGCAGACTTTCTCCCTCCAGGAGAAAACTCTGTGTACTGGATGTTCTTGAAATGAATGAATAACACTGTAAACATCCTCATAATTAACCCATCTTGCCTAAAATGAGAGTCTTCCTAAAAGATGCTTAACCTTGCTGGCATGATGGTGTTTAAAATCTACCACAGAGCTGTGGTAGACAGCTCTGATCTGAAGCACTGTAATAAGGAGAGAATTTGTAAGAGGAACCTATGAGATGAAAAAAATGTAATAGATGAGAGAGAGGAGGCTAAAATCAGATTAAGACAGTTCATTTCTTTGCCCTGTCTTCCTGTTTGTCTTTGTCTTTTTTCAGGGGGGTGGGGTGAGGTGGCACCTACCATGCAGGACTCAATTTGAAGACATAAATTCCTAAATAAATGTGTAGGAATTGTCAAGGAATTGATCCTTGCCTGGAAAATAGTGCCAAACATATTTGTCAAAGGGGCAGGTGAGAAGAGACTGGGGCATTTTGTTCAGTTGGTTTGTTTTATTTTGTGGGATTTTTAACGTCTTGTGAACAGTCTGAGTGGGGACTTTATTATAATATTTTGCACTTCATCCCATGCCACTTGCACATATGTTTTTGAAATAAGAGAGATGAAGTAAAATCGTTTTAATCTTTTCCTTTCCTGGAGTGTATTTAGATGAAAGAGTCTGCAGTGATTACCATCAGGCATCTACCCCCACAGAGTGAGCACATTTTGCTTGTTCTCCAAAAATGTTCTTGGATTTTTCCCTTTGCCTTTAAAGATGTTATGTTTACAGCACTGTGCCTCAAGCTCTGTTTATTGAATTTCATGCTAGGATGAGTGAGAGGGGGTTAATATTCTTGTTTGTCTCCATGAGCTCTTCCCTGAGCTGCTTGGTACAGCTCACACAGCTGGCAGTAGCTGGAATGTCCAATACTGCTGCTGCACATTCATGTCTGACAAGAGTAAGTGGAAACAGGTATTCCTGGAGAACACTGACCACTCACTCTATCCTTGCATTTTATCTTTGTTATCAGCAGCTAACAAGGAGGACTGATGCAAAGGTCATTTAAAAACCAAATTTAAGGGGCTTGTATTAAAACAGGGGAAGAGGAAAGTTCTGCTCTCTGCTCAGTGTGTATGTGTGCAGAAGAGTTGATGCAGCTTGTCTAAAAGGAGAACATGCCATGGATTTAGTTTTAGCAAGGTAATTTTCTATGTGGAACTCCTCCTAAGTATGATATCTTCTCTTTGGATCTTGTTATAACTTTAAAACTCTGATGAGAATGTTGAAGGACTTTTGCCTTGATTTATTGTTCCCTTTAAGTTGTTTAGTTTTAAATGAGTTGGGAGATGAAGTGCATACTTAGAGGAGGTTAAGCCTGGTGACTTCTGTGGCCTGTGTGATTCTGCATTGCTGGCTCTTATTTCAGCTCTGCTGACTGGCTGTAGCTTGGACACAGAATGTTAAGACTGTGCTTGGGAAGAGCTTAGGCTAGAATAGGATGGGCCTGCTTGGTCCTGGGATGATTTACCCACATCACCAGGACCAAAAAGGTCAACCTGTATGGCCCTGCTGTCAGTTTTCAGGCTCCACCTCAAGGAGTTCCTGAGACTGCTTGTCCTCAGTCTGTACCCTGGTGTATGCTCATGTATAAACAACAGTGAACAAGTTTGACCTTGAAAACAACTTCAAACTGGGCTTGACTTGCAGTGCAAACATACTTTCAGAGGCATTTTGAGAAACAACAATCCATATTCAGAATGGCTTCAGAAACTGCAGAAACTCGTACCAACTTTAAATACAAATCTTAACAAATACTGGCTAAATACTTACAAAGTCATTGACAGGAAGAGTGTGATGTGTGAAGGATGTGCTTAAGTTGAAGTTAGACTGATTAAGAGTAATTTAAGATCAATAGCTATGTATCCAGGTACCTAATCAATAAAATATTTAGGAATAGGAACACACTGAAATTCCTAAAGGTGTAAATATAAACTTCTTTAGATATTTATAACATTGCAAAAAAATCCAACCCACAAACACCCTATGTCCATCTTTGAAGTCTAACTGCCCCTGTACATCTGGGCCCCCAGAGATTCCAGAAATAATGGCTGTATAAATGTCCTGCAAACTGACAGTTTGCTAGGTAAGTGAAGATTGGAGCATTGGGAAAAACTTGAGATAGCCCAACAGTGAAATTGTAGTTGTGAATTTCTATCACTGATGTGTTCTTCACCAGCCAGTGATGTAGAAAGAGCATCTTTATGGTGTCCTGTCAGGTTGTCAATGACAAAAGACACTGGGCTATGAGAGCTGTCATGAAAGTATTAAAATCTCCTGTGTGCAAAAAAAAAAAAAATGCAGAAGAGAAAAAAGATAAAAAATCCTCCTGAA
>VYZP01072098.1:2062-12796 GCA_013400635.1 Hypocryptadius cinnamomeus | reverse complement strand
TTTTTTTTTTTTTTTTTTTTTTTTTTTACTCCTGGGAATTTACAGTTTATGTGGCACGAGTAAATGGAAGTTAGATATCCTAGTAACCAGTGCAGAAGGTGTCCACTCATTTTTTGTTTCTGACGGTGCTGCTGAGAATTCTCCCTCTTACTTGTCAAAAAAAGTCTTTTGTGCAGTTTCTCTCTTCCTCTAGGCTTTTATCCAGCAAAACACTTCCAACACCAAGTGGTCTCATTTGCTTTCAGTAACAATATTCACAGACTTAACATAAAGCATGTGTTGGAGTGCTTTCCTGGGTCAGGGACTGCATTGCTTGAGCTGCATATCAAGTCTGCTTGTATGCTATTCTAGAAGTTTCATAAACCCACAGTATCAGCTTTTCATTGTACTTAGTATTTTTGTACAATACACGTGTGCAGAAGATTGCAGGTTAATGAAAACTTGTGAACAGATGTGCACCTAGCTGTGCTTGTTAGAGCTGCGATATTCTGGGAGTCATTTTTCATACAGCTATGTTTGCAAAGAACAAACTGCATTTTTTTCTCCAATTTGTTGTCTTTCGTTTTGAGATTTCAGAATGACAGGTTAGGGAAATAATCAATAAGGTAATTAAAATAGCCAGTCTTTGCCTACAATTGTTCAGGTTGGGCAAAGTGGTTAATAGTGAATCTCCCACAGAAAGCACCAGTGCATACTACATTACTTGAACCTGATCCCTGGTTTGCTGAGGTCTCACCATCTGTCTACTTTATTTATTTATTTCTAAAAATCTTTTTCAAGTTGTCATATCTTTACAAAGGGTTGAGAAAATAACTTTTGAAGAGACAGGTTGGGGCAGCCCTCACTCGTGTCAGTAGTAAGCAAAGAGCATTCCTCATTCGACTTCACGACCTCTCTCTGCAGCATCTGGAGCTCTGCCCACACAGGACATGATGTGGGCTGGCTGTCAGCAGCCTCAGCAGCCTTGCCCCCGGTCAGGTTCCTGCCCTGCGAGGACCTCCAGGTGTTATCGTCTCCTCAGACTCTCGGTATCCGTCTGCACACACCTGAGGGCGTAGCCCAGGGCTGTCTGCGCCCAGGCATGCCAAGAGCATGTCTAGGCTGCAAGGTCAGGACTAAGGCAAGGTAAGTAGCAGAGGTATTGGGAGGCACCCAGCAAGAAGCAATGGAGCAATAGCTCCTGCCCTTGCCAGCTGTTCTGCGGGCTGCTCAGAGGGACGGGGCTCCTGTGAGCCCGTGGCACACGGCAGCACCAATTCCCCAAACGCCAGGAACAAGCCACACACTTAGCTGGGCTCGGGAGGGGAGAAATTAAGGATCCGTGTGACACAGGGAATTATTCTCAAGGTCAAGTGGTCCCTGAGTCATTTGAAGTGGTAACTTGTGCTGATCTCACCTTCTATTTTTGCCATTTGTTCCTTTATTAATAATATTCTAATGAGAATTGGCAGCTCTGGTGTGACATTTGGGATAGCTTAGATCTGAAAACAGTTACCTGTTAATAATTAACTGACAAGGAGACTTCAGGTAATATTTCTGTTAGACAGAAAAACCCTCACCAAAATCCTGGACACAAAGTGGATTTTCATCCCATATGTGCTAACTGCATTTTAAAGTACCACACTGAAAAAAAAAAATTCCCTTAAAAAAAGAAACCCAAAACAAAAACAAAACCAACCTTATTTCTAGTTAAAAATTTGTCTTAAAAGTTTTAATTTTCTATTTTAGCAACAATTATTTTGGTTTTCAGTTTTTTCAGTTGAGAGCTTAGGTGAAACTCAAACCTGAAAATTCTGTTCCAGTTCTCAGTACTGTCGATATTTTGATTTTTACAGTGCATGTTTCAGTGGCCACAGTTCCCAAGTGGGGAAGATGTAATCCCTCTTTTTCGTGTTTGAAGAAATGCTTTGACATAACAATTTCCAAAAAGAAAAAACATTTTTAAACCAGGTTTTTCTTTCCTTGAAATTACCTATACAAGATCAGATTAAAAAAACAAAAATTTAAAAAAAATCATTATTTAACTCAAAGCATTATTTAGAGCTGGAACCCTACCCTGCATAATGACAGTGCAGCTGTGGTGTCTTGTTCTGCAGGAAACTGAAATAGAATCAGCCTCTACTTCCCGCAAAACCTCCTGTGCTCTCTAGGGCAGCATAATCAGAAGTCTTAGCAGCCTTCACCAGCCACTAAACCAACTCTACTTCTGCGTTAATATAGAAAGAATCATTATTTTACACCATGGTGGGCATGGTGCTGATGACCCAGAAGATGATGAGGTGCTACTGACTTCTTTTGAGACATACATAAAGTTTGACCATTTTTATCAACAGAGGTGATGGGGCAGACAGTTTCAAAATGTGTTACTGTGGTTAAAATTCTAGTTTTACTAAGTTTATTCTTGTTGAATTTTTCAGTAATTGCAGATACATCTGTATTTTTCACTGCTTGTTGTGGTAAGGGCAGTGTTGAAACGATTCAAGAGAGGATCTTTATAGTCTTCTCTTTTTGTTCTGTTATGTGCTATCTTTGGCAAAGAGAATTATATCTTGTTCCTTCATGGCTGATGAAATGTGTCTATAAAATGTAGTTCACAAGGTTCTTCTAGTGTCGCTCTAAATTTGAGATCTTTGTTTTCTTTCTAACTCTGGATTTCTAACAAATCCATTCCAAATTTTGTCTCTACTGTCATCTCCCAGAAAGGGACAAACTTTGTGAGGGTGAAGGTGCCACAATAAGACTGAGTTAAGCTGTACATTTAATGTGATTAATGCATTACAAGTTTAGCCAAAGTAGTGTGAGGAATGATGGCAGATGGTCATGCAAGATTCAGCTGGAGAGGCTGTGTGGGACCCTGGGATTTGGTGAAGAAAACAGTCTTGGCCTCTGTTAAAATAAGAAAGTGGTGTGTTAATTAATACATTTTAGTCAATGATTTTTAGACAGCATTTTTCTGTTCATCTCAGATGTGGTTTGAAGTTTTCACATTAAAATCTGTTGAGTTGCTGACCATGGTCTGTTAAACATAGCTCAAAGATGTTAAACCTTACCTCTGTATGAAGACAAAAATAAAAACATACTTCCTTTCAGTCCTATCCCAGCTATCTGGGTATTTGCCTCAGGCTTCTTGTCATTACCCACAAAATGGGAAATTGCAGCCTCTAGCCCAGTGATTAGTGTGAGCACTCCCTAAACCAAACAGTCAGAGAAAATTAGCTAAGTTTGGTGAACCACCCAGTTAACATTTTAAGCTAACTTGCTGGTTTTTTCTGAGATGGATTAGGAGAAGTTCCTGTGAGGCAGGTCTCCCAGCAGAACAGTGTGTGTTTGTGACACAAACTTTGTAACTTCGAGGGAGTGGTTTCCAGCAGCAGGTAAAAACAAATTGGAAATACTGGGGAAGAGAAGGCATGTCTTTCAGTGTTGCTACCTGAAGGGTGACAAAATATCTGCAGTCTCCAGACCAGCTTGATTTGTGTGAGATGGGAGATAAGAGCTGCTGAGGGAGAGACAGAGATGGGATTTGTGGAAAGGCATAGCTTTATTTGTGAGGGCGTTTTTCCACGATCTCCGTCTTGCACCCACATAAGTTTTCAATCTTCCATGTGCCTCTGTCTTGAAGCATTCATCCTAACTCTTCATCTTACTGACCCTTGTGTCTGCAGCAGCTGAAGTAGCAGTTTTTCCTAGCTGATGCCCCCCATGATTGCCACCTACTTTAAATCAGGCCCAGAAGGTGTTTGAGAATTTTGCCTCTGCTGTTCTTCCTCTCTCCTCTGTACATCACCTGAACTATATCAATGTTGGGAGTCCAACGAGCTAAAGCCAGAGGTTTGAGACACAGATAAGAAGACAGAGGATGTTTATGCCTGGGGAAAGAAGAGGTATATATTTTTAATATTGTTTTTAATATTTTTTCTCTTAGTTGTACAAATCTTGCCACTTTAAAGCGGGAAGTTTATTCACTTTTAAAGAGAATGGCAACTCTTCCATTGGGTATGCCTGCAGAGCACTGTAAATCATTTATGTCAGTGTTCACACTTCAACCATTCTAATGTTATTTCATAAACTTCTGAGATCAAGGGTTGTGCCAGGACAAAAAAATTTCTCATTGACAATTTAAAGAAGATCTGAGAAACACATGTATTCTCAGTTGTCACAGCATAACCCCAGATTATCTGAAAGTGAGAAAGACTGAACAGAGATACAAGCACAGGGAAAGAAAGTAAGCCTCCCACACCTGATTTTCACTTTCCTTGAGTCAGATAGATGAAAATCATGCCCATGTCATGTCTATATCATATCTGATCTAGTTAAAGCTTTGAAGAGTTGATACTGTAGTGTTAACCTTAACCCAACTGACAGAATCTTTCCTGGAGTGGACATGAGCAAATATATCAAGAAGAAGATAAATTAATCACTCTGGTGAGCTTCATTAGTACCATCATGGGCAAAAATGAGATTGCATCTACCACACTAACCAGGAATCCATTATGCTGCTCCTGTGGAGGGTTGTGCTTGAGGGAAGAATGGATAAGAATGAAAAAAGTGGATTTGGGGAGTGAAAAAATCTTGATACTAAGTGAATTCAGGGGGAATAGTCAATGGGACAGATGACTCTGTTCTCTCTTCTGGAAATAAAAGTACATTTGCTCTCTGAATTCACCAAAAAACATGACCCTGAGATTCTTCTGCTTTATGTAACATTTCACCCAACAAATCAAGATAAATTTATGAGAACCTCTGGAAACAGTAGAAACTCCTAGAGGAAGTTTGAGCCCTGACCTTTTCTCAAACTGTCTGTATAGATCTGATCACTGCTTCATTTGCAGAACAAAACCACTCCTTCCTGCACGTCACCAATAAGCGGTGCCCCAATGTACATGTAGGTCTACAGTGTTTATGCAGACCAGTGACTTTGCACTCCAAAGAGTACAACCTGATCGGGAAGTCATATTAGTTGTATGGCCTATAGACAAGATGTATCTAACATTTCCTACCCAAAGCATTTCAAAAAGGTACTGCTTTACTTGCTTTGCAAAAAAAAAAAAAAGTGTGTGCTGTGACATACAAGCTGAGTGGCTGTGGGGCTGGAAAGAAAGTTCAGCCTGCCATTAACTTTCTTTCTTTCTGAAAAGAGAAGATCTGGTTTCCTGATACCTTGGGTAGTTGCTGGTCACCTGAGCTTAGCACACCAACCTTCTCTTTCCTTGTGTCCTAGAGCACAGTGCTCTGTAGCCTCCAGAAGTTCCACACCAGTGGGTGGTAATGGAAGCTCTGCTAAACTACAGCCTTTTTTTTTTTTTTTCCCTGTGTGTTTTAAAATTCTGGTGAAATGCATTCCCATTATTTTGGCTTTATATTTTTAGTTCCCTCATCTGTAGCATCTTCTGAATATCCCTTATTCTGGAGAAACCTTTTTATTAAAACCATAAACTAAACACATGTGCTGGGTCCCTAGACAATTGTAGGAAAAAGTGGAGACTAGTACATTTTATGTATTGGAGAGATGACAAACTAATAGAGGCTGCAGAATGCAGATATATGGTTAGGTGAACTACAGATCCTCGTTGGATGCAAAAGATGTGAAAGATGAGGACTCTCTAGAAAAGCAAAAGCGGTGACGGGGGAGTTATTTTCCAAACAGTGAAAAGTGGGATTTGTGAAGTGTCTTAACATTGGTTTTAGAGCCTTGTTGGGGAAGGAAGATATAAAATGAAATTAATCTGATCATCTGTCAAAATGTTTAAGTGAAGAAAAATATATGGAGGTCTGCCTGAATCATCAAAAAATTTGATGGACTGGGTTTTCCTCCATGACTAAGTGCCAAGTGAGAAATAACCTATTGTTCTTTGTCGAAAACTGGAAACAAAAAGGTAACCACATTTCTGAACTTTTTTATTTTCTTGGAATATTAATGCTCAATATAATGTATTATTACTTCAGCTGCCCAGGGCTCTCAGGACTTTTTTAGCTTATAGAATGAGTTGATATAATTATCCGTATTGAAAGAGGTCTTATTCTTGCTCTAAACTGTATAGAGGGTTCAGGGCAGAAGCACATACGTAGTACACACAGCTGTACAACCCTGTCTGTCACTAGCTGAAAAGACCCCATTTTATTCCAAGTCTAGAGGGATCTCTGACTGTAATGTCTTTGGAACAGTCAGTTTAAGCACGGAAATCTGAGCTCTTCACTCTGTGAATGTGTCTTTAGGTTAAGGATCTGCTTTTCAAATATATTTCTTACATTTTCTTCTGCAGGTACTGCCAACACCAGTAGGTCACACACTGGGGAAGTAGAGGACTTCTTGCTCCAGAAAATTTCCAGAAACCAGAAAATTTTCCGAGCTTCTGCCTCCTTGCTGTAAATTGAGTATTGCTGCCTTGTCTCACACACAGTGAAGTCAGATACCCACATGGAGCATCTGAAGCAGTGTTTATTGATACACACTCTAAGGAGAAAGCTGCATTGCTATTTCACGTTCTCTCTGCTAAACTGGTAACTGGGTTTTCCAGTCATGCCCATATGTATGCCTGCATTCTGGACCGCACCAATAAGGAGCTGTCTTCCCCCACCTGTTGGTGAAACAGAGGGAAGAGAGATTATGAGTGATTTTTAGCTGAAATGGCACCTCCCATACATTTCAGACATATGGGTGAATAAGCTGTGACTAATAGTAATTTTGTTGTGTGATATCAGAGGTAATGCACAGAGAGCATTGTGAGTGAAGATGTTGCATCAGGTTATCTCAATTTTGTCTTGTAAAGCGTCAGGGGCAAGCCACATGCAGCACTGATTATTAACTGTGGTGTGACTTGTGCATCAGGATTGTGAATGCTAATGAACCTCCCTGTTGACCACAATAGAACTGATGTTTGATATGAATCTGATTAATCTTTCTTCTTTATCTGTGCTACAAGAAGCTTTTTGATCAGGAGAATTAAAACCTGGCTCTAATAATGTTAAGGATCATGAGAGGTCCAGAAGCATATTTAGAAAAGTTTACTGAAGGACTATGTGAAGGCAGCATTCATGAGAGTAGCGAGGTAGAAAGAGATGAAAGAATTTAAAAGAGGACACGTCCTCTCACCTACTACAGAGAAAATTGATTCCTATCTTCTTACTGATAGGGCACGTGGCAAAAATGTCATGATGTAATAAAATATTCCAGAAATGCAGGACAAGAGCTTTTCCGAGAAGGTGAGCATAGATCTGACTTGAACGTTGCTAGTGTTTGCCAACAAACTGTGAGGTGGTTAGCAAATCCAGGATACAGAGAAGGGGCAACACTAGCAAATAAAAAGGTGTTTACATTTGTCAAGAAACCAAAGACTTGTGAGGAAAACAAAGCTAGGAAATACAGTCAGGAATACTTGAAAAGCAGGTATTTGGTGTTCATTGGTATTGACACATAAAAATGAAGATACTGGGGTTTTTTAGTTTTCCACCATCAGGTAGTACTTCTTTCCTCTGCCTTCACAATTTTCTACTATTTTTTTATCTTTTACATCCACACTTACTATTTCCAACGGGAAAGCAATAGCTGCCTAAAGTGGCTAAGGAATCTGTTTACATTTTTCTACACTCCTGACGTTAGTTAATATTTAGAGGAGCCATTCTTGAGGCTCCAGAGGAGCCTATATTTGAACACATAGCTTTCTGCCAAATACATCTGGCAGAAAGGTTACCAGTATACTTGGTTTTGAAGACAAGCACCTGCTTGAGGCTGAAATGTTGACATTTAGTATCTTTGCATGTGGTGTGTTTGCAGCTTTGCTGTATACACAGGCTGCACGCATGTTGGGCTGGTAAATATTTCTTCACACTCTGTCCTGGAGTCCAAAATTGTTTAGCTGTAGAAAAGGGAGAATTTGCAATAGCAGTGCACTCTTCTGTTCCAGCAGTGATAAACATTTGACTGTCATTATGTTCAGCTTGGACTATTTTGTAAGTACTCTGAGCTCTCCATGTGTGAGTAGTCATCACTGTAGTACTCTAGGTTCATCTTGCAAACTTTTATCCATAAAATTAAACCCACAGGCCTTAATGGAACAAAAGTGTGAGGAAAGGGTACCAACAGGCATAGCTGAAGAAACAGGCCCTTAGAGAATGAGGTAGTATTTAGAGTCTGAGATAATAAAGTATGGTGTAGCACAAATGTGTCACTAATAGATGGTAATATGTTATGAAAATTAAAGTGCTATTCCTGGAGTACTGTGCTGTGTGATACAGAATTTTTGGGACATGCATTGGCAACAAACATACGCTTTTCAGATGGAGTCAAACTACATTTTGACAAATTTTAAATATTTCATTTTTCATAGTTTTTGTTTAAAATTATATGTTAGACAATGTGTATGAAGCAGCTGTCATATTCCCGATGAAAATAAAATCTCTACTTTTGTATTCAAAGCTCATGGTGCCTGTCCTGGTACTAAGAGAAGATAGAAACACATCAGTCAAAAACATCTGTTACTTGTGGTGCATTAAAAATTACCTGGTCTAAATACACATCTTTACAAGGTTAGATTTCAGCCTAATTTGGAAGTTTTTAAAGCTTTCAAAGTTGAGGTTTTTACTGAGGCTTAGATTCATCCCCTGCAAAAGATACATAATTGTGGTTAAATTTACAGGAATGAGCTCTAAAGCCTCAGTAAAACATCCCCTTGGCTTCATGAATCAAAATAGGTTTGTTGCCTACTGAAGTCTTGCAATCCTTGAAAAGTCATGATATCATTCATGACAGACTCATTCACAAATGTAACCCTAGACATTTTACTTTTCAAGGATTGAAAGAGTCTAAGTTGACTGGACCAACAGTTTAACTACAAATAAATTCAGCCACCTGCATTAGCAGCCAAGGACTGTAGGTCTCTCTAGCAAGGCCTCATCTGCAGAGTGCTTGCCCTGAGGAAACCTGTCAGATCCCACAAGAACTGTTTTCAGACTGATAGGTTGCCATTGTTAGTCCTTGATCATTTAATCTCTCCTGCACAGATGGGCGAGGGCCTTTTTGGAGGGCTGGGGGAGCAGGATGGGAATGGTGGTACCCATGTGCTGGATGTGGATCATTAAAGCCAGCATTAGCAGATGATGCGGGGCTCAGGTGTCTTCCTGGTGGGATACACAAGTTAATTATTTATATAAATAAATAGTCATCCAAGACAATTAGCAGCCATAAAGTGAAGTGTGCTGTATGCTGGTCTGTTTCTCTCCTTTGCTTACAAAACCAAAGTCTTTTAAATAGGGGTGTAAGAGGGTCAGTTGGTTATTGGCCCTGCCAAATCAGAAATTGTACTTTGGCTCTGTGGGAACAGATTGGTTGTGACTGCAATCATCCCTGCCACTCCTCTCTAGTGTATTCCCTCGGATAATGAACCTAGGATGATGTAAATTAACTCAGCTCCTCTGACAGCATTGCTTGTGTGTCTCTTCAACACCGGTGCTGTTAGCATGGATATGTATGGATTAATGGCATCTTCATGTCTCCTGCATGGTTGTCATCATATGCAGCCATAGGGAGCAAGAACATCCTGGATCATGGACTCTTTGGTACTCTTGTTTCTGAATGAAGGAGGACTCATGCAAACCAGTTCTGGTGTCTTTGTACTACTCAGTGTGCTCCTATCTGTAAGGGTTTACAGGCACTAATGCCTGGAGGCAGCTTTTGTCCTTGAAAAGGATGGTAATGCATAGATGGAGTTGCACATGTGTTAATCCACCCTGTGCATGCTGGAGAGCTGCATGGAGTCAGCCAGGACCAGCTCTGAGCCTGAGCTGGCTCCACACAGAGCAGCACAACATGTCTACACTGTGCTCCACACGGTTTCAGGTGCCTTTTCACATGGACATTACCAAACTGTTTCCACATCTGCACTAGTTCTGCATGCAGTTAGGGCCACATAAACACAATTTGGTGCCTAAAATAATAAGCCAGTCTGGACATTAACTGCCTCAGCAGGGTTTGCATCCTCCACACAGACTCTATTTCCATATGCACAGAGGTCTGCTACATGCCTTTGGAGCACTAAACCTGTGTCCACACTAGAAAATAATAAAAGTGCAATCATACCAATTAACATTACATGACCATGGTCTGTTCAGTTTTCAAATGTGGAACAAAACTTTTAGACATATGTATTCAGTTTCATTTTTGCTGCTGTGCTTCCTGATGTCGTGGCCAAGNCTGTTTCCAGCTGGCCAGGGAGAAGAAACAGTGGCAGTCAAGACGGGCTGAAAGCAGTAGGCTCTCCTTTGAGGCACAGGGGAGGGTATAAAGAACAACTTCTTCCAAGAGTGCTTTTAGCATTCCAATTTAAAGCAAAACTTTTCCAAAGCCCACTTCAGTCTTTTTCCTCTGCGAGAAGAGTGCTTTCCCCCCTCCTTATGCATCATACATGAGCAAAAGAGTCCTATTTTTTATTGCAGAAAGGTACTTGTTTTCTTAGAGTTTGTTTTGTTTCCCATGTGTGTTTAGCTGCCCTGTGGAATGTTGTGAAAGAGGCTTTTTTTTTTGAGTGCGTCTGTGATGTCTGTCAAAGGGCTGCTAGAGGTTTAGACTGCCTGTATTATCTTAGCAGTGATTTTATGTCACTAAATAACAAGCTATTAGCACAACCTTGCCATTGGGTTTATCACACTGTGTGTGTCAGTGTGTGTATGTGCTTTTTGGCTAAGTCTCATCAATCCCACCCTATAGTCTGGTCATTTAAACTGAAGTTCGCAAACTGC
>VYZP01072097.1:33852-165155 GCA_013400635.1 Hypocryptadius cinnamomeus | reverse complement strand
CCCCCCCTTGAAAGAAAAAAGTGGAATTGATACATACTGAGCAAGCAAGGTTTGGCAGTGAGGGAACAGGGCTTTGTTCTCTCATAGGGAAAACTTATGCTCCAGGCCTTCCTAGGAGACGCCCTGGAAATACTGTTTTTATGCTTCCACAGAGGTGATAATGATTGTGCTGTGACTTGTTTTCACACTGTTGCTTATCACAGAACTGCTGACATATCTTGCAGTCCAGTTTTTCCAGTGCTGCTCTCTGTTGCTCATAATTTTACAGGCTTTTGTGACACTGAGCTGGGGCTCCCCAGCCCAGCCAGCACTGCTCCCTCAGGGTCCTTTTGCTGTCACAAATGCTGGTCCTGCTTGGTCAGGCCTGAGTTTGACTCTTTGGCTTTTTCAGACAGGTTTTTTTGGGTCTGGTTTGGCTTTACTTGTTGGAGTCTCCCATGTGTGACAATTTTTAAAAAAGCATTTCAGAGATCTGCTTTGATACTGGTGGCTGATAGTTCTGCTGAGGTCACCTGGTGCTGTGCATCAGGATTGTGTCCCTCTGCTGCTGTGAGGAACACCACAGCCTTGGGCCAGAGAGAAGCTCCATGTCTCCTAAATCAGCAGTGGGAGAGGCTGCGTGGAGCTCTGCCCGTGCTGGGCAGTGGGGAGGGCTGTAGGAACCATCCCTCTTGCTGCCGATCCAGAATAGAATCACAGAATGGTTTGGGGTGGAAGGGACCTTAAAGATCTTCCGCTTCCAACCCCTGCCATGGACAGGGACACCTTCCCCAGACCAGGCTCCTCCAAGCCCCATCCAACCTGGCCTTGAAAACTGCCAGGGATGAGGCAGCCACAGCTTCTCTGGGTACCCTGTCTGCCCGCAGTGGCTGATGTACCACTCTTGCACCCAGATACCCACCTGATAGAGTTGAGGCAGATCAGAGAACTGATATATTTTATAAATTCTTTTAAACACTTTTAACACCTTCCCTGGGGAGAGGAGAATGATCAGCTGAGGGCAGGAACCACTTAACCCCCCACAGCTGGGTTCCTTCAGCCATCTCTGCTGCTGCAAGATTAAGTGAGAAATAACACCTGCTGCCACCTCTTTGCAGAGCCATTTAAAATCGTGGATCTTTTGACAGAGATACTGTTCTTACTGGCCATTGAGAGCTGATGAAACACAGCACTGACACACAGGGTCACAGCTGGCTGGGCTGGGTTTACACAGCACCTGTGTGGGAATGTCATTGTAGCAGGAAAAGGAAAAACAAGGTGGGAAGGTTAAGAGGCTACAGGTACTGGTTTCATGGAGCAGTTGACACTAGCTCCAGTACAGGTGATGTTGAATTTTTTTCTGGGCATTTCTGACTGCCTGGGATGCTGGCTAAGCATTTCCCAGAGAAAAAACATAATAGGGGACACAGAGTTAACAAGTTAAGAGTCAACCAGCCACACACAGGAATCATCTCTGGAAAATACAAATCACATTAGTGTAACCAGATGGTTAAACTGGGCTGGATGCACAGAAGAGGGCTTGGAGTGCCACAGCAAACGGGTACAAACCACTCGTGCTGCTCTCCTGGGTGGGGGATGCAGTGTCCAGGATCAGGGACAGAACTTGGCCCAGGCATTTGGGCAGTGGGTCTCCTACAGCCCCTCTCCTCAGCATGCAGAAAGGGGCAAGGCATCTTCTGTGCCTGCACCATGCGGCTCCTTTGGAGCTCCACTCTGAAGCACCACCTGACAGCAGGAAACAAAAGGGACATTCGTCCAGGAATCAACCATTACTTTAGTTGCACGTTTGCCCACAGCTGAAAGGAAGGGAAGAGGTTTAGGATCCCATCCCTTGACTTGTGCTTATGCTAAAATTTTGAGAATAGGGAACAAAATACAAAATTGCATATTATTAATAGGAGGTATATTCATGTTAGTTTGTGCTTGGGTGGAAATCAGTGTTGTATCAAAGGGATCTCAATAACTGGAGCAGTCACTCCTCACTCTGTTGAGCTGACTATTAAAATGGAGAAACAGATAGGATTGATTGCTTTTTGAAGGGTTTTTTCCCCTCCTGATGAAAGGAGAAAAGTATTGTGAAGGAAGCCAGGAATTGGAAGGGGAAAACTTTTCCTATCAGCCCAGTGCAGCAGAGCAGGGAGCTGGGTTGGTGTGCACAAGTAGCCACAACTCAAAAACTGACTTTTATTCCCCAGCACTGATTTTAGCCATACAGAAATAGGTTGCTGATGGTTAAACACCTTGCCCAGAGCCACATCTGCGTTGCCCCAGAGGAAGGAGAGGCTGCTGGCCATGGCCAGTGCTACCAGCCAGCATAGACGGGCTCCGTGTGTTCCGTGCCCCCGTAGGAGGCGTGTCCTGAGCCCCGGGGCAGCAGCAGCCACTTCAGGGAGTTCTTGCCGTGCTCCTGCCGCCTTCTCCGGATTATTAGAAAGACAACAAGGATTGCCCCTGGAAAGAAAGGAATGGTAATTATTCACGGATGGGAAGGTGAAGTGTCAGGTGATGTATGCTCCAAAGCTTCTCAACTCAGATATTCTCTTCTGGTAAAATAAGGGTGTTTTTTCTCCTACATATTCTGTCCCTCTCCAACAAGACG
Source organism: Hypocryptadius cinnamomeus (assembly GCA_013400635.1). Lineage (NCBI taxonomy): Eukaryota > Metazoa > Chordata > Aves > Passeriformes > Zosteropidae > Hypocryptadius > Hypocryptadius cinnamomeus. Next base: position 162,556 of record VYZP01072097.1, on the reverse strand, counting down.
GGGGGAAAAAGGTTCCACTAACAACACTCAGCTTCAGCAGTTCAGCTTAACTCTGCAACGAATAATGACAAGTTTTAACAAAATAATTCAGTAACTTGCTTTCCTACTCCCATTTACTCTCTGGAACTGTTTTCCACTTGGCATCTTATTCACTGCAGACCCCACCAAAAGGATCTTGTTGAGAAATTAGTTTGCTCTGTGCAGCACTCACACTGAAGCACAAGAATTAACTAAGCTAGATTAACTCTGAGTCTAGACTGAGATCAGGGCTGTCAGGAAAAATTACTTTTGAATTGGGCATAGACATGGAAGTAATTGGCAAATCTCAAGTACTGTGACATTCTGTTCATTTGTTTCTGGCAGAAGCATCATCAGAGAAAATGGATCTGAACAGCAGAGCACAAATCTGTCTCTGTGATACAATATGGCCAGACAAATACACGCAAATTTCAGTTGTGTGAGCAGACAGCCTCATGGTAAACACTTGATCTGTGAGACCAGCCGTGAAAAACTCACGGGTTCCTGCATGGGCTGTTTCCTTTCCCCCTCTCTGTAGCAAGCTCTGGGAGAGGCAGGAATGCTGTTCCCTGACCCTGGGACTTGTTTACCACAAATGCTGGTTAATGGGCCATTGTCCCTCTCTGGGCAATCTTTTCATACACTGCAGTTTAATCTACTTTTTCAAATTAATACTCGCTTCAGATGGCATCTGCTTTGGCAGATTTTTGGACAACAGCCTGGCATGAGGGGATAGGGGTCAGTGGAGGGCCTTTCTCATGGCTCCAAGCCACAGCTTGTGAGAACAACCCTCATCTGCTCCCCCCAGGCATTTCAGCCCCATGGAGACAGCGCTCAGGGTGCTGCTGGAGCTCCTGCAGACCCTGCTGTCCTTGTCCCCTCCTCAGCTGCCAAGAGACAAGTGTGATGAGAACACTGCTTTCTTGGAGAAGCAGCTTTGCTATGTGTCTTGTAACACATGCATTGAATCTCTCCTCTCTCTCCTTTTAACAACAGACAGCCAAGTGGAGAATGGGTCTTCAGGAAGGACATGAAATACACTTGAAACACAGAAGCTGTGAATATGAGGCTCGTTGGATATTCTTTATCCTCTGATGGCTTACTCATTTCTGTGACTTGGCTCTCTTGACACAAGATTTTCATCTCTGGTACTGTAAGTGGCACTTAGGGATTTCTCTTCATCTCTCTGGGCACAGGAGACAGATTCCTCCTCCCAGCTTCCTCATCTGCCCTTCTTGCAATCCACAGCACTAATAGTTGCTCATTTTCATCATAACTCTGATTAAACCTCCCCCCAACTTTGATTAAAAATGAGAGAACTCATTTTTTGCCTTTCCTAAGACTAAAAATGCATATTCATTGTTTTGAAGTGATTATTCATGGTGCAGCTTCCCAGATGAAAAGCTCATCCACTCATTAGCTTGCCCTAGCGAGCTAATTCATAGCAGGTGGCATCTGGAGGGATGCTCCCCACACTCAGCAGGTCCTGACTCTTGGATGCAAGGAACATGTGGCATCAATGCAGCCAACACAATGAGCCAGCAGCTCCCCATTCTGCTGGATGCTGTGGCATGACTTAAGGCAGGAATGCCTTCAGGAAACCAAGTCTCAAACCAAAAGGAAATTGTCCTTTCTCCTACTTTGGTGCAGCCAAGGAATCCCTGTTTGAGGGTCCATACAGACCCCTGCTTCCCAGGGACAAACAACAAGCATTCAGCACTGTGCCACCTTCTTCAGAGCATGGGACAAGACTGGCACTGAAAGCAGCCAGAAGGACTTTCATTAGAAATCCAACTTTCCAGAAATACAGAACACACCACCCAGAGAATGCTCGTTTTAACACAGCTGCAGAGGGGTTTCACCAGAGGACAGAGAGGACCCAGACTGACCTGCTGAGAAGGTGGCCAGGACAATGACCATGGCAGGGGTCAGCTGGCAGGAGTCCCCTGCCTTGTACAGGAAGAGCTCCATGCAGTAGGTGGGCTCCACGCTGCCCCGGGGGCAGAAGGCGTCGGGAGGGCACTTCACTGGGTTCACATCTGGGCTCTGCCCAAGAGAAGAAGTAACTCAGCACCAGCAAACTGCAGAAGGTAACCAGGGCAAAGGGAGGTAACATTTATCATTAGGGAGGGAAAAAAAAATACAGGAATGAACCTGCCATCATTAAATTCAGCTTCATCTGCCCCTGCAGTGTTAGAGTGTGGGGAAGAGCAGAAGGTGTTGCACAGCAAGTCTGTACCCCAAAGCCCCTCATTAATGCACACACCATCTCCTCATGCCCCAGTCAGAGCAGGCAGCTCCAGGCACAAAGCCCCACTCCTGGAGTCTTAATTTTAATTATCTCCCTGCATCAGAGCCCTGTCTATGTTTAAAAGAAAGGAAGCTCAGATTACAAGAAAAAATAAAGTGTTAATTGAAGTGTATTTAGCTTGTCGTGGGACAGCTCTGGCTAGCACAGACTGTCCCCAGCTGCTGGGGACTCACAGGGCAGTAGTGGTTTTCTGGGCACAGGTCACAGCTCTCCTTGCCCTGCTGTAGTTGGTACTCTCCTGTCCTGCAGGCCTTGCATCTGTTGTCACTGGGGCCTTTGAATGTACCTAAACAGCAAATAAGCACAATATTAACATTTGAGACTAAACCCCAGGACCTTTGCAATTGCATATGGATGAATCAGCTTTCAAAGCCACCGGAGAAAGAGCATTAAGTGCCCATGTGCATAACAAAAGCTGAGCCTGGACTTTGGTCCTGGTTCAGTTGCAAAGGGTCAGAACAGAACAAACAGGACAGAGGGACTAAAGAATATTTGGGGTCAGACCTTGGCAAACAGAGTAGTGTGAGTAGGAGTACGTGGGAGAGGGGTTTAGCAGTGAGTTCTGGCTTTAATGTAGGGGAAGATGGGAGCTGGAGGTCAGCAGTGTTTCATCCTCTCCAATTCTGGATTCAAACACCTTTTCCAGCTGTTTGAAACTTGCTGAGCAGACTTCAAAGCACAGCTCAGTTTCCCAAGCTTTGTGGGAGAGACAGGTCACAGCAGTTCCAAGTCTCACAGTGGTAAAATGCTTTCCTGCATGTTTAAAATGCAGCTTGGCTGTGAGACAGCCCTGGGGCTGTGTCCAGACCGGAGGCTGGCCCCTGCCATGGGAGGAGTGCCCTGCCCGAGCCCTGCCCAGCCCTGCCGGCACCTGCGGCAGTCTGGCGGTGTTTCAGCCAGCACGGGAGGGAGCACGGCCGTGTCCCTCACATCCCTCCCCGTGTCCCTTTGCCTCAGGCTGCCCCTGAAGAACACCCATCTCTGACAGCAAGGCTGGGCTTTCCTCAGCAAAGTCACCACCACCGGCAAAGATGCTTTTTGCTGGAACTGGTTTGTTACCCAGCTGTGGATTTGGGCTCCCGGGCATGCCGGGGACCAGCACAGCTCCAAGGCACTAACCAGCCTGGCACAGGCACAGCCTTCACCAGCAGCTAGTCAAACCCCTCACTGCCAGGGCTCAGCTCTGCCAGCAGGGCACCTGCAGGGGCAGATGAGATGAGTCTGGAATGAGCCGCTGGAGCTGGAGCTGTGTTCCCAGCCGGGCACAGCCTCCCAGCCGGGCACAGCCTGCCAGCCGGGCACAGCCTCCCCTCAGGCACAGCCTGCCAGCCGGGCACAGCCTGCCAGCCGGGCACAGCTTCCCCTCAGGCACAGCCTCCCCTCAGGCACAGCCTCCCCTCAGGCACAGCCTCCCAGCTGGGCACAGCCTGCCAGCCGGGCACAGCCTGCCAGCCGGGCACAGCTTCTCCTCAGGCACAGCCTCCCCTCAGGCACAGCCTCCCCTCAGGCACAGCCTGCCAGCTGGGCACAGCCTCTCCTCAGGCACAGCCTCCCCTCAGGCACAGCCTCCCAGCCCGGCACAGCCTCCCAGCCCGGCACAGCCTGCCAGCCGGGCACAGCCTGCCCTCAGGCACAGCCTGCCAGCCGGGCACAGCCTCCCAGCGGGGCACAGCCTGCCCTCAGGCACAGCCTCCCAGCCGGGCACAGCCTCTCTTCGGGCACAGCCTCTCCTCGGGCACAGCCTGCCAGCCGGGCACAGCCTCCCCTCAGGCACAGCCTCCCCTCTGGCACAGCCTCCCCTCTCACCTGGCGGGCAGGACTCGCACCCCTCCGACGCCTCCCGAGGAGCCTCCTGTCCCCCGGGGCAGGACAGACAGGCCGAGCAGCTGCTGGTGCTGGCAGGGGAGAGGAGGCAGGACACGCTGTAGGATGAGCACTTCCAAGACCAGCCCAGCCCACCAAAGCCAGCTCTTACAAACTGGAGTCTCCAGAAACCTCTGCTGTTTGTCTGTCTGTGTGTCTGTCTGTCTCCAGTGCAGTTTCTCACACAGAACCACAGAATGGTCTGGTTGGAAGGGACCTTAAAGATCATCTCACTCCAACCCCCATGCCATGGCCAGGGACACTTGACCAGGTTGCTCGAAGCCTCATCCTACAGCTGAAGTGGCAGGTGGCTTGTCTTTGGGCACTACACTCCTGGTTCCAGCTCAGTGGCTAAAAGGAAACACCCCTCCCCTTCCATCTGAGCTCCGGCACCCCAGGAGGCTCCTTACTTGCAAAATGATCCTGGCTGGCAAGGCAGACAAAAAGCTGCATTCTGCTTGGAGCTAAAATAGCCTGAAAAAGAGAAAAGTAAGGCTTCAGGATCCTGCCTCTTCATCTCTGCCCCACATCCTTGTGAATGTGCTCATGTCCATTTTAAAAGCAACCAAACAACTCCCCACAACAGGCTTCAGGTGGCATTTCAGGGCATTTGGGGTTATATTTGTCAAAAGCTCTGAAAGAGCAATGGAAGTTCCCTGCTGCCCTCTGCCATGTTGAGGGATGCATGGAGGGCTCTGGCAGATTCCCCTGGTGAATCTCACATCACCATGCCAAGGAGACAGAGAAACCTGTCACCCTCCCCAGCATCACAGGCTGAACTGGAATGAAGCTGGAACAGGTGATTCCAGTGCCAATTCCCAAGTTATTCAGCTGGAGCAGGTCTCTGACCAGGGGGAACCTCTCTGGTCACCCCAGCCCTTCCAGGCCTCCCCCTACCCCAGGAAGTTTGGGATGCATCTTCTTCCCTGCAAAAGGAAGGACACAAGACTCACCAGCCAAGATGGCTCTGCTGGTGTAGAGCCTCCCTCCCTGCACCACAAGGACCAGGATGGGCAGGAGGACATGTACAGGCCCTTCCCAAAGCACAAAAAGAAGTGAAGTGCCCCAAAGTGCCCAGGGGCCAGCAGGACCCAACTTGTGACTCCCACCGTGCCACTAGGAAAGCTGAGAGAGCAGCACTTGGGAATTCAGGTGGGTTTGGAGGTGCCTGATGATGCACAACGTGGTCACTGCCCACATGGGACAGAGTTAAGGTTCAGAGAGGAGCTGGATGTGGTGTGGGTTAAGATCTGCCTCACACCTGGATTTGCACCAGGCAGCAGAAGCTGTGGCACAGCAGGATGAAACCAAACCCAACTCCACTCTCCCTGCAAGGAAAAAGGAACTTTTTACATTTACACTTGCAGGATTTAGGGGCCAACCCCACAGACCCTCCTGTTGTCTAACACAGAGTTTAAATCTGCTGAGTAAAGGGAGGGGCAGACCCCATTGCTGTCACCAGTCAGATTTTGCTCCTCCCAAACTCAGCAGTGACAGCCAAGGTTCAGGTACAGCCCAGCAGCTCGGTGGGTGGGTTTCCAAAGGAACAGTTGTGCATGTTCAAGCAGGACCCCATTTTGGGTGCAGAGGAGCTGCTGCACTGCATGTGTTAATTAGGGTTTTGCATAAACAAGTGCTGTTCTGTTCTGCACATGCTGTTACCCCATCTGCAAACACATTGTACCAGGCTGGAGGGGCGTTAGCCAGGTGCAAAGCAGCTCCTTTTTAAAACCCCAGTTTTAATGTGTGGAAAATGAGGAGAGTATTACACTTAATATTCAGACTGCAGAAGATTGCCTAAATGAAAACAAAGATGGTTTAGACTCAGTTTTGCTATCAGAAATAGAGAATATTTTGTTTCCTGACAACAATCCCCCCTTGTGATAAAACTGAATTTCATAAAACTTTTTCCCTGACTTTCATTGCAGAGTTAGCATTAACTTGTTGCAAAAACAAGCATGGCTGAGATCTGCTCTTTTCTTTTTAATAACAACAGAATAGGGAAGAGATCTGCTGGGCTATTTTTAGCCTGTTTACCCTTCAGTGCTTTTAAGTTACCTGGTAATTGCATCTGCCCCTGGGAAAAAGCATCATGTGATGAAAATGCATTTGGGTTGAACACAGACCAAAGCCTACCTCGCTCACAGGCTCTGCAGGCTGCAGCCCCAGACTCATTAGCAAAATGTCCTGGTGGGCAGGGAAGACACACAGTGCTCCTTGGGAAGCTGAGAGGGAAGGGAGCAGAGTTTAGGTCACCCAACACAATTTCAGGTCACCCAAGCCTCCATCCATTTGGAGAAGAGAGAGCAGAACATGACACTGACTACTTTAGAAATAGAGAAATCATGAAAAAGTTCAGGCAGAAAAACATCAGTTTGAACTCACCTGAATGTCAAAGGTCTAGTAAAAAACTGAAGTTTTCTGTATTATTAACATTAGAGATGCCCTGTGCCTGTGGGCAATATGGAAAGGGATCATCTGAATTGAAAGTCTTTAAAAATATGCTGTGGTCAGACTTAAAACTCTTGGCTTAAGTCAGACTCTTAAATCCACTCTTGAAAATGGAATAGGGAAGGTGGTTGCTGTTCAGCATCCATCAGAGATTTCAAAAGGAGCTAAAAAAGGACCTAAACCACAGGCAGTGACCTGTGAGAGCCCTGACCTTAAATAGCAGGGACTGTGGGAAAAGAGAGGCAATATGTCACACCTCCAGGAGGAGGGGGAGAAAGTGAGGCAAAGGCAGGGAAAGAGGAAGCTTTTACATTCATCACTAACAGAGCCAAATCCCCCTCAATTCCTTATCAAAGGCATTTGATAACATAGTCAGAGATGCTTTAGAGGAAAACAAGGACATGCTCTTTAATTCCTTCAGAAACTGCAGGGCTGCATGAGATTTGCAGGAAAAAGAAACAAAAAAAACCCCAAACAAACAAAAAAAACCCAAACAAACAAAAACCCAAACAACAAACAAACAAACAAACAAAAACCCGAAAACCAAAAAAAAACCCAACCCAAAACCCCCAAAACCAACTGGAAACATAGCAAATGCTTTGCTGAAAACAAACCAACGCAGGGCCTGGGCCAGCCAGAGCCTCTCAAAGCTGCAGAGAGTCCAAATTCTCCAAACACCACAGAAATGTTAAATGGTCCCATGGAAGCCCTGAGGCCCAGGCAGCCACCAGGAGATGGCCATGCACACACCGCACCCCAAGGTCCCCTCCAGATCCCCCACTTTTGGTTCCTGCTCTGGCACACACCAGCCCAGCCCTGCTGCCTGACCCTCTCTGGCCCCTGGCCCTCTCCCACATGCCCAGAGCAGCAGCTCTGTGTGCCCTGGAGACTGCCCCTGGCTGGTTTTTAAACAGTTTGGGGGTACATTTTTAAGGCAGGTCCTCACAGCACAAACAGCAAGGGCAGATCATGGAGGGGAGCACAGAGGAAGATCCTGCTGGCACCTCAAACTCAGGGGCTGCTGCAAGCAAGCTGCACAGCCAGGTCACCCTTCCTACAGCCCAGCACTGATCCAAATGGAGCTGCTCTGCAATGAACACAGTCCTGGGAGGCCCTTGCCACCCCTCCTGTCCTTGCCACCCCACAAAGGACACAGCTCACTGCTTGCAGACATGGATACAGCAAGAGAAAATCCGATAGGAGTGGACAGAGCAGCACATGCACATGTCCCCACAGCCAGGGGACACTTGTACAGCATCCCTGGATCAGGCAGCCTGCTGGAATTGCAAGACTGGGCCCCTGGCTGGGATGTCTTGTCAGCTTTTCCACACTCTATCAGCTGAGTGTATTGCTTTAAATGCCAGCAACTCAAATGTAATGAGATGCCTTGGGGGCAAGAAAACAGGGATTGAGAAAGTAATTGGGCAAAGCAGGGAGATTGAGCCTGGTTGTCAGGCATATCCTAGAGAAAAGCTGAGGAGATGAACCCACACCTCACTGCCAAGTGTCTCCCCACCATAAAACAACATGTTCCCTCAGTGCAGACAAAAGGCATGAGACTAAAAAAGGGAAGCCCACAGAGGGGCAGCCCTCAGCACAAGCAGACCCACACCAGCTTTCCTGATGAGGAGAATTTAGCCTCTGAGAAACAGCCCTGGCAGCACTTTTCCTACAGCCCAAAGGAAGAGATTTTTCTGTCTGGGAAGTGTTTTGTGGTTTATTCACGCAGTCCCCGTGCTGGGGGCTCAGTCACTCACCTGGTGTAGGAGCCCTGTGGGCAGGGCAGGCAGGATGGTTGCCCACCTTGGGGCTGGTAGTGGCCTGGTGGGCAGGGGCTGCAGGCAGCGGGGCCGATGCACGCGCCCCCCGCGCAGCACGAGCAGCTCAAGGTGCCTAAATTGGAACAGAAAGACAGGATCAGCACTGCAAGCCTTGACTGAAACCCCTGTGTCTGCCAGGACAGGTCACTGCCACAGAGGCAGAAGCTTTGGGATGCAGTTCCCCTGGCAAGGCACTCATAGAGGGTAGAAAATGCAATGTTCCTGCTAATTATGCTGCTGTCCACTGTTAGCAAGCTGCAGAACAGCCATAAGATGATCTATGGAGTCAAGGCTATCAGTGTGGATCTGTAGTAATTAAGAGTAATTAAGCTGACTGCTTTTTCCTTCTTTAATTTGAGGGGCCAGGAAAATTTTCCTTGTTTTCCCTCCAACACACAAAAAAGACACCAAAAAAACCCCAACAAACAAAAACAAACAAACAAACAAACAAACCCAAAAAACCCAAAAAAACCCCCAATATACTTCTTTAGATTACTGATAATTTAAGTTTGTAGGAAGCAGAACTGATGAGTAAAGCCCCAGAGTTGAGGATCTACCTTAAGCAGCAGCAGCTTTTCTTTGAGCACAAGTACCACTGCATTCCCAGCAGGCAAGTTGTACCCCTCTCTGCTCCACAAAACCAGTCCCAGCCATGCAGAGGAATTGGGTGGATTTACTACAGTTTCACCACCAACACAGGAAAGAGGAGAAGGCCCTGACTAAGAAGATCCTGCATAAAAGGGAGGTGGGAGAAAACTCCTGTCCTCTGCAGATTCACCCTAAAGCATCAGAGCTGCTTTTAAAAAGTGCCCTGCAGTGCAGGGAATAAGCAAAAATTAAAAAAAAAATAAAAAATACATGGTTTGTATTTTGGAGTATTATTTTCTTTTTTTGAGAATTTTTTTTGGTGGGATGGGGTGGTGGTGTTTGAAATCAGAACCCAACCATGTTACAACAAATAACTTCTGGGAAAGGTTATATTATGCACTGCTGACCACAACAGAGGTTGATCAAGTATCTTCTCAAGGCCATGGAAAAAGGCTGTCTCTTCAGCAGAGATTCTCTTTCAAACATTCGAGACAGCTGGAAATTGGCCTTGTATTTTGCCCTGGAGCCCAAAATGGTGTTCTGCCAATAAATCAAACTGCACTCATGTTACACTTTGTGCCACAGTCCGACTACTTTGTCACCCCACTGGGGAAGCCTCAGGAAGACCAAAACACAGCACAAGGCCAGGAAAGACCAAGCCTCTGATTTCAGGAGGGTGAAATGAATTAAGTCCCTCTCCTGCTGCCTGTCCAAGCTTCCAACACAAGAACAAGGGCTGGCTTCACCTGCCCTGACAAATCCCTTTTCCTCTAACACAGCAGCTGGGAGCAGGGACCTTACCTTGGGTGGGGACTGTCCCTGGGGGGCAGGGGACACAGGCTGTCACATTCACTCTGCTGCAGTTGGAGGGCTGGGGGGTGCTGGGGGGCAGAGCTGACGATGGGAGCCCGGGAGATGTGGTCACTCCTGGAGGGGACACTGGGGCACTGCTGGATGTGGCTGTCAGTGCTGAAGATGCTGGAGAGGTGGCCCTGCTGCCAGAGGTGGGGACAGTTCCCGTGGTGGTGGGCAGAGTCTGGGCAGGGGTATTTGTGCTTGGATCAGCAGATGGAGCTGCTGTGGGTGCAGCAGGGCTTGCAGTGGTTGGTGTCAGTCCAGCTGAAAGTGTTGCAGGAGCAGCTGGGGGAGCAGAGGCTGTAGCAGTGGTTGCACTGGGAGTTGCTGGGGTGGATGCAATGGGAACTTCCATGCTGGCTGTACTGAGAGGTGCTGGGGTGGATACAATGGGAACCTCAGTGCTGGTTGCACTGGGAGGTGCTGGGGTAGATGTGATGGAGACCTCAGTGCTGGTTGTCTGACCTAAAGCAATACCTAAGAGAAGAAAAAATGTAATTAGTGGTTGAATTATTGTTCTCTCTTTGATATTGGCTTCTCATTTAGGTCTTTATCAACTGTTTAAACCATGTGTCCTTGTTTGATGTCCAGAAACTCCCTCTGCTGTGTTCCACTACAGAGCAAGGATCTGAGGCAGCATCTGAGCATGTCTGGCATATGAGAGACTTACCAAGGAAATAAATTAGTGGGTCCATGAGGCCACAAATAAGTAAATGCCAGTGTCTGGGAGGTCTGACTCATGGGTGTGAGAATTGCCTGAAACAGCCGGTTTTGTTAGCTCCTTGAGTCTGTTTACTCTGAGATCTCATGACAATCTGATTTAAGATGCTTGTCAAATAGCTGACTTGACAAGCATCTTAAATCTTTATCCCATCTCCCTTAAAGAGATCAGCCAAGAAAAGACATGGGCTCAGGGCTCTTTTCAGCTGTTCTGTTGGTACTTCCAGTAACCAGAAGGGAACCTGTGGGCCAAGACTTGCTTTAATTCTGAAATCCCTCATCAGAGTGAGGATTGCTGAAATCTGTAGAGAAAGGAGGTGTTGTTGCAGCTCAGGCGGTTTTGCTGTGATACATGGTGGACTGGAAAATCATCTGCCGATGGAAGACATCCCTTGGCACAGCATGGGTAAAGTCCTCCAGTTTCTAACAGAGGAGAGACCCATGAAACTGAGCATGGAAAGCAGCAGGTTATTTTTAATTTACCAGTGTGGTACTAAGCAAAGGAAGAAAAGCAAAACCAACACAGGCAGCTCCTGCCCCAGCAGCTGTGCCACCAGATGGGTTCAGGAACTCAGGGCAGGGATTTCCTCAATATTTACTGTAACTTCTGAAAACACCCAAACTTATACAGCACCAGTAAGCAACTGGAGCTGATACTGTGGGGTGTAAATGCTCTCTCAAGCAGCACACACCTGCTAAGCCCCCTCACCAATCCATGCCCAGTGGCACAGAAAACACAAGGACTGCTAAGAAGTTGGTTTATGGTTTTCCAGGAGGTCAAAGAGTGCAGCTGACACCCCATAGTGGGATGTAGGTGAGGAAGGACACAGGCAGGGTGACAATGTGGGTGACAGCACAAGCTGTCAGGTGTCAGACCCACATCCCTGCAGGCTTTCCCCCAGCCCTAATTGACCCCCAGCCTTTAATTTCTCTCTTAATTTTCTATCCACCACGCATGGCCAGGCACTGTGGGCACCAGTGCTCAGCACTACCATGGTACAAACACCAACATACAGACCAAGCTGATGGCAGCTCCAGTTAAAGTTCTGCACCAGGATCAGGACAGTGGATAAAAGAGTCTTTATAAGGTGGTGATCACATGGAAACAGTTTGCTGGGAGTGCTCCCTCCTGTTGTTGACTGCCTGCTTTGTGCCAAAATCCATCTTGGTGTAACTACTGAGTAAAGCAGATGAGCACCCAGCCATCTGGGCCACTGCTCAGGTTTTAAAGAATTTACAGAAGAGTCTGAGTTGGAAGGGACCCAGAGGATTGTGGACTCCAGCTCTTAAAGACAATGGCCCATATGTGGATCAAACCCAAAACCTTGGCATTATTAGCACTGTGCCAATAATGTTCAGTACCAACTGAACTATATCTCATTTTCTTGCTGTGGCCCTAAAACAGAGACACCAAATCTAACAGTGATCTTTTTGTAACACACTGCTTTGCCCCAGGCTCAAATCCAAGGGACAGAGATGCCAGCATGGGTCCAAGGCAGGGAGAGCAGCTCCACAGTGCCCACACAAGACACTGCTGCTGTGGCCAAGCCTCCACCCAGAACCAAGATGCACAATTCCCCTCATCTGACTCCTGTGCCTGAGGGGTCGAAGCCAGTCTGCTTGCTTTTTCCTCACCTCTGGCAACAAACTGAGTCAGTCCTGAGATCCATTAAACTAATTCTAACATAAACACTAGCAGTGAGCTAAGGGCAATTCCAAATTCCCAGGGAAAACCTTTCAGAAGGACCTCTGAGATCAAAGTCTGACCTCCCACAGCTCTTTCCTGACCCCAACACCTCAACCCTGCCAGCCAGAGACATTGCACAGGTTTCAGCAACTTGGACTGCCCATAGCTGGGTGAATTTTGTTGTTGTTGGAGTTTTTTAGTTGACTATTTCATTGGTTGGTTGGATTTAATGTCAAATGGTGGTGCTCTTAAGAGGAATTTTTAAAAATGGAAAGTAGTTTTCTACAACATGTTACCAAAAGTAGTGAAGTTGTTCACAACACTTCAGTAGCCATCAATAACCTTTGGTAGCCAGTACTTCTTAATAATTTAAACAACTTCTGGAGAAAAAAAAAAGAAGTCAGAAGGCTGAAAAAAATAGTTTTGAGCACTAGTAAAGTGTTTGTGTATTTTACTAGTTATAGTCAGTCCCAGCTGTGAAAAACCAGTACTCAAACAACCTCAGCTTCATCAGACAAAGCATTTGCTCTCCTGCACTTACACTGTCTACATCATGGAACAGCGATTTTGCTTTCTAGAGCCTTTTTTGGTTGGTTTTTTGTTGATTTTTTTAAGGAGCACTGTGAATCACCCAAAGTATCTCCAGGGGAACTTGAAGGATGTGTTATTTTGCATGTGACGCCTTGGTATGAACAGGAACCTCAAGGAAGTCAGGGAAGGATAGAGAGCTGATCTTTCCCGACCTACCAACAGGCATCCTGCTCCTTGGGGTTTAAGATAAAGCCTCTGCAAATCCTCACTATGCAGAGCAGTACAGCTCTATTTATTTTTTTTTTCTTTTCTTCCTGTAAAAGCAAATTTTTGTATGTACCGCATGCATCCCACTTCCACCACTGCCTGTGTTTCAACACTTCCCTCCTTCCCTGCCTTCCTCCAGCCTCACCCCACAGTGAAGCCCAGGGCTCCCACAGTCCCACTATGGCTTCACCCCTCTCTGTGCTCAGCCAGTGAAGAGAAACCCTCTGTCACGAGGCCTTACCTGTTAAGCACACCATGATTAAGCTCCACAGCAGAGGACAGAGCCAGGCACTCATTTTTCCCTGAGGAGTAACACAGCCTGTCAAGAGGCAAGATCAGCAGCTAATGCCCTCACCCAGCTGCTCATTCTCCTCCGCTTTGGTGCCCAATTTTGTCACCTGACTGATCATGTGGCTCAGTCAAGTCAACCTCTCCCCAACAAAGGGGGGTTTATATTCGCTTTAAATTCGGAGACTGCAACAGGTCTGAGACGATACGGCCTCCTCGGAGCAGAGCACCCAGCAGGCACCCAGAGGAGCAGATCTGCCCTCCCAGAGCTGCAGAAATCCGTGTGAGGAGTGTTCTGGAGGAAGGGGCAGAGCAGCACAGGAACCCAGCCTGGCTGCGGGCCAGCACCCCGTGATCTCGTCAAGTGAGAGGATTTCATTTTTTACACCCACGGGATTTCCTGAGAGAAGAGAAACAAGAAAAACAACCCCAGAAGACTTCAGATTTTAACTGGGGCCAACCATGCTATGACCAGAACGCAGCCTCTGGTGAGCACAGAGTTTTCCCAACCAGCATTTCACTCCCCCTCCTTCCCCCGTTGCCCCCACGGTGTCCAGCTTGATGCATCAAGTTGTTATCAGGATCAAGCTCATACATCCTGATGATGATGATGATTCTGAGGTGAGAGCATTAAGTTTAATGGGCCCCCCCCCCATTTTCCGTGTGTTGCAGTGTCTGTACTGCGTGCTGGGCCACCTGAGGACACAGATGTTCCCATGTTTTCCTTACCTTGCAGTCCTGTTTTGAAAGATCCCCCTTTCCCTCTGCCCCTACTGTTCAGCAATCAGTATTGCCAAGCCCCTGCTGTGAGAGGATTTCCTTTAGCATTCAGCTGAATGCTACATCTCACATGTCACCTCTTTGCCCAAATTGAGGGAACAGAGGGCTACTCAATACAGGATTGTGGATGCTCCACACAGCCCCACAGCTGCACATTCAGTGGGACCAAGCACTGTCATGCACTGCTCGTGTCCCTTGTCCTCCAGGATCCTCAACAGGGCCCAACATGATAAGCCAAGGCCTGCTCTAACACAAACCCTCAGGCTTTCCTCACAGTGGCCCAGGTGGGGTCAATTTGGGGCCAGGGACACTTTCTTGTCCTCCTGTCTCTGGCAGGGACAGTCTGCCCAACCATCCTGCTTCATGGTAGGGGCACGGAGACAGGGCAGCCCCCTCCACTGTAGTATCACCAGTTTGGGTGGGTGTGGCATTTGCATTCTCCGAACAGAGAGAGACATAATTCTCTCTCAGGGTTTTTCCTGGAGAAGCACAGAAAGAAGAAAACAATTCTTATCTCTACTTGCTGCTCCTGTTGTTTTTGCACGTGTGGAATGTGTTAGGAAGATTGTTTACCTGAAGTGATTTGTCAGTTGGATTCTGCTGAGGATTGTTTTGTTTCTTGACCAGTTGGCTCAAAGTCTTAGACAGTCACGGGTTTTTCTTTAATATCTTTTGTATAGTATACTATAGTATCTCTTTAGTATAGTTATAATATAGTATTAATGTAATATAATATAGTTTTAATGAAGCAGTTTTTCAGCATTCTGAATCAATGGAGTCAGATGCCAATCACTCCCTGCACCAGGGGTGCCTGTTTACACTACAGATGGGTGCAGGTCAGACTGTGACCAGCTGGCTCCTCACACTGTCAGATAGAACCTTAACCTGAACTGATGACTGCCACAGTGATCACAAGCAAGACATCAGGCTCAAGGACTGAGCCCTGGCAGCCCCTCAGAGATGCTGCCCAGTGGCTCTGGACAAGGCAGGGCTGGGTTGGGTGCTGCCCCTTCCCTGCAGGCAGGAGAGGTCTCAAAGTGACATTGCTCTGCTTGGCTTTGCAGGCTGTACAAGCCTTTGTACAGGATGTTTGATCTCAGTCTGTGTAAAGAACCTGTTCCACCCGGAGCTGTGCAGGGCCATCCACTGTCAGTGGGCTGAGGCTCTGCAGTGAGAGACAACTTCTGCAGGAGCAGCATTTGAGGATGGAGCAGCTCTGTGCACTGGTAAAACACTGCCAGCAATTCCCCAGTGAGATTTATCCTGCCAGGGAAGCTGGCAGCAGACCAGTCCCCCCCATTCCACAAGCTGCACCCCTGGTTAGTGGGGAGCTTTCCCACACTCCTCAGTCCCAGAACCAAGTCACACATTTGCTGAGCAGCTACAGCACCCATGCACACACTGGAAAAGCAGTACAGAACTGGATGTGGCAGCATTTTCACTGTCAGTTTCAGCCTAACACATGGAAGAGAAAATTGTGCATTAAAGCCATTCCTGTGCCCTAAGAGCCCCCTTTCTGGGTGAGCTACCAGAGCCCAGGTGAGAGATGAGATAGGCTGCTTTCCTCTCAACCATTTTAGCAGCTGGGCAAGTTGGAAATACACTTCTGATGGAGAAAATCTAATGTCACTTCAGGGCAAAAAAGTACAAACAGACAAATTCATAAACTCCTGACCTGCCTGGGCCTGTCTCCATTGAGATTAAATGCTTTTGCTAGTTGGTTCACAGAGAATAAAAAGCAGTGTCATGGTTTATCAAAAGCAATGTCCTAGGCTGGCACAGGGCCCTGATCTTGTCAGTTCTGTTGCTCTTCCATAGTTGGCAGACCTTGTGTCCCCAAACAAACCAAACAGTGCCCTCCACCCTCAGAGCTTACAGGGCAGAGACAGGAGCAATGACCCTTCTCCCAAGAACACAGCATCCTGTGCAAACACTCCAGCAGTTTGTGCCAGCTCCCTGGCCTTGCCCAGCCTGGAAAGGACAGCTCTTGTCCAAGGCTGACCTGATCCATCCCAGCTGAGCAAGCAAAGGATGTGCCATTAGAGGTTTCATCTGCTGAGGGCAGACTTGGATTTCTGAGCTTCCCAGGCTTTACAAACCCAAGGAGCACCACAGGGCTCTGCATTAACTGCCTGCCAGTCACCTGGGGGTTAGATATCCAAGTGATCTGTTTACAAGCAGAGCTGACTGCTGAATAAGAAACAGTGAGCAGGAAGACTCTCAAACACCAGCCTTCTTCATAGTGTCACCTGTGACCTGCCACTGCCTCAGCTTTTGTCAGCTGGGATGTGACTGTGGGGGTGAAAATGCCCAGGTGAGGTCCCACCTGCAGTGGGGACAGTGCAAAAGACAGGAATGTGTGAGCTGACATGGACTGTCACATCCCTCAGCCTGAAAATGGTAGGTCACCAGGTGACTCCTTAAGGTCAGGAAGGTATTAACTACAAGCAGAGGAGAGCAGAGTGGTTTGGCTTGAAAGGTACTGCTAAATATAATCTCCTTTCAACCCCCCTGCCATGGATAGGGACACCTTCTACTAGTCCAGGCTGCTTCAAGACTGACCCAACCTGACCTTGAACACTTCCAGGGATGGTTCAGCCATGGGTTCTTTGGACAACCACTTCCAGTGCCCCACCATCCTCACAGTTAAGATTTTTTTTTTCCCCTAATAACCAATCTAATCCTGTACCTTTTCAGTTCAAAGCCATTCCCCCTTGTCCTATCACCACATGTCCTTGTGCCCCTCTCCAGCTCTCTTATAGCCCCTTGAGGTAGCAGAAGGTGCTGTAAAGTCTCCCTGGAGCCTTCCCTTCTCCAGACTAAACAGCCCCAATTCTCCCAGCCTGTCCTCATAGCAGAGATGCTCCAGGCCTCTGAGGACCTTACTGGCTCTCCTCTGGACTCAGATCATTTTATCCTTGTATTCTTAGGCTCTTTCTATGGTTATCCACCCCTCCACTGCACTGTTGGTGTCTAGGCTTAGCAGACACCTGTTGGAGGGGCAAATGACTGTTGTGCTCCAAGGCAGGCAAGGTGCAGCAAAGCTGTCCTGTTCCATGACTCTAGGAAAAATGGTGGTGCTTGGTGTGCTGCATGCAGCCATTTCACAGGACTGTGGTCCTCTGGCAGTGCTGCTGAGCTAGAAACTGGGGGTGGCCTGAGCTGCTGCTGTTGCTGGGAAAGAGCAACATCTTCAGGCAAGCTGCAAGCTGGATTCTGACAGGGGCTTTTCCTTGGAAAAGACTTTTCTTCAAGCTATATAGGTTGTGATTCCTACCCAAACCTGGCTGTGTGTAGAAGAGGTACCAGCTATCACTTGCTCCTCTGCGGACAAAAAAGCAGAAGCACTCTTGACCCCCCTGGGATGCACCACCCCATGGGATGTGCTGGGAAGCAACAGTGAATCCAGACCCCTCTTTTAGATGCAAGGTTATTCCAAAGTATATCCACTGACTCCCATAAAACAGGTGTCCAGGCTTTAGGGATGCAGGTCTAACAAGCAGTCAACAGCTTTGTGCCCAAGAGGGGGCCAAGACACTCCTACAGAGGTGAGGAGAAAAAAAAAAAAAAAAAAAAAAAAAAAAAAAAAATTAAAAAAAAAAAAAGGAAAAAAAAGGCAGCACTACTGTTCCCAGAGGAACACACAGGGTTTTGTGCTCTGGACGAACGGCCACGCGATGGCACCACAGCGCTGGGAAGGGGACACGGCCACGCCCGCGCCGCCACCAAAACCGCCTCACCCAAAAGCAGCCTATGGGAGCGGCTCTTCCCAAACTGCACCCGCACAAACCTCCGGCAGCGGCCGCTGTTGTGGAGGTGGAATAACGAAACCCACCAAAAATAAACTGGAGGAATTGAAATAAAAAATAAAATTTAAAAGTCATTACAGGTCACTGAAACAAAAACCTCACACCTCACCTTTTCTTAAAAAATGTGTTTCTTCTGTGTGCCTGGGTTTAGAAGGAATAATAAAAAAAGAGTAGAGCTAGCCAAAGGAAAGGTGCTGTACTGCAGCAGGAATCTGATGGTTAGCAAGCCATAATAATATACAGAGGCTAGAAGTTTCTTTTCTCACAAGCAGCACAGAACATTTAATTCTTTTTTAGTCCCCCCATCAGTTAAAAAGGTGGTCTTAAACGGACCAGTGTGTCTGGTGTGTCAGTCAGTTTTAGGATGCAGGTCAAACCCAGCTGGTGCTTTAGGCTGAACGAGTGCAGGGGGTGTTGCCTGGGCTGCTGATGCCTGCAGCATTTGGGGGAGGGAAGCAGGAAACACCTTCCATCCAGCTCCCTTCCCCCTGGCCAACAGCTCTGGATCAATGCAGATGATCACAAAATTTTAGCACAAGACCAGCTTGTCAGGAAACAGCCAATTTTAAAAAATAATTTTAATTGAAAGATGAAAAAGAAGAGAGACTATGGACTTCAGTGACACCAAATGATGGGGCAGGCACTAGAGCCAAGCTTACATGCAAGTGAGGGGTTCAATCAAATATTCAGAGAAACCAATTGCTTTCTGTTTTCATTACATTTCTACCAGGAAGGAATAAGTATATTATAAAACCAAATACACAGGAACCACATTCTAAAGCCAAATAAAGGATTCTCCCTAAATTCCGCAGGAAAAGGTCACAGAATCCCAGAATGTTTCAGTTGGAAGGCACCTTAAAGATCATTCAGTTCCAACCCCCCTGCCATGGGCAGGGACACCTTCCACTAGACCAGGTTGCTCCAAGCCCCATCCAACCTGGCCTTGAGCAATTCCAGGGATGGTACAATGCAAGTGTCTTGAAACACAGCAGGTTCTGAAACACTCCCCTCATTTACTTTAGAACAGTCAGGTTTTGCTTCTTGCCTAATTCTCCCTTTCCTGCTCTCAGGAGAGCCTGCACACATACCTGCATGGCAGGGAGAGGAGTGGGGTCTGACATGTCCCAGCTCTGTCTAAAGGCACTTGGAACACAGGACAGCATCTGGCACAGGTTTGTCCAGGTCTGGAAGAGGTCAGTGTTTGGTCCACCATCAGTCTTCAGGGTTAGCACTAGAGCAACATCCTAAACATTAAATCCTTTACAGCCTTGTACCAGCTAAGCCTCTCCAGTGTCCAGTGGCACAGAGATTGCTAAGACCAGCTGGGTCTGGTTCTGCCAGGCCAGCCTCAGCAGGCAGGTGAACTGGCACATCCCTGTTCATGTGGAGTGTATCAGGGTCAGGGCACCAGGAAATCTCAGAGAGCAAGTCCCCTATGAAATAACAAATGAAGTGTGCATGTCAGTCTCTCCTAAAGCTTTTGTCCCAAGCATTCTACCAGAGCAGCTGACCTGGAACAGAATTCCCTTCCTGGCTATTTGACAAGGTCGACTTGACACAGAAAAGAAAAACTTCTGACTATGTCTGGCATGGCCCCAGCACAGGCAAGTGGGACAGAGCCATTTCATGCAGCTGCACATAGGGAAACTGGGATAAGGCCAGCCACACATCTCCACATAACACTGTAAGACAAACCCTCATGCTTATCACAGAACCAGACCCTAGGAACAGTACATGAGCATGAAAACAGTTGCTAAACACCCACAACAAACCCCATACTAAAACCCACCAATCCCAAAACACACTCACCTTCTGCAGCACTCAGACTGAGAGAAGCCATCATTGCCCCAGTTCAGATAAAGGCAGTGTTGAAGAACAGGGTTTATTTCACACTTCCATACCCCAACCCCAGAACCTGGGCATGGCAGATGTTCCTCGCACCATCAGATCTCAGCACAGGCACACCCACACACTGCAGACACAGCACCCAGGGCTCACCAGCTTTCAGTGAACCCACACACACAGCCAAGAGCAGGTATTGCAGTAAATCTACTCACAAATATCCTAAACCAGCAAAACCAGCACTTGTCAGCTTTTGAAATGCACCTACAGACACAATGCCACAAATCTGAAAGATACACGCTATCAGGCAATTTGGCTGCTTGGTCTCACGCTGGTGGTACCACTGTTAGTACAATGAACAACTTGGTTATTAAGAAGAGCATCAATCCACTTCCTTAGAAAATCTAAATTTTTTATTATACATACTGTATTACACTGAAAATACGTACCCAAAGACAGAATATTTTGAATTTACATCTGTACAAAAAAAAACCCAAACAAAAACCAATAGAAAACATACGGGCTATGCTATAGATGTGACATTTTACAAAATGACAGTTTTTGTTAAAGGCACCAGATGCCCAGAGGGCTCTGGCTTAACATTTTTTAGTCTTTTTTTCCAGTCAGACCTTACTATGAAAATGTGATTCACTGTTAAACTGCATGATGTCAAAGTCTCAAGATTCTTTTATCTAGACAAGTGGTCTGCACTTTGACACAACTTAGTGAGAGAAGTGACCAATTCCACATGGAGATATCAAGCAACTACCAAAGGCTCCTCCCCACTGTATCCAGGATCCTATGGTATTGAACTGAAAGATTAAATGGCAAAGCCAGCACTGAAAATCAGGTTAAGCCACAAAACACCAGCCCAATACTAGAGTGTTAACTGTTCTGAGCCTAGACTGGTTTGTATGGAGATAACTACAAAGCATTAGAGTAGCAAAAGAATGAACAGAAAGATGGAATCTGTGATCTCAGCACCCTTCTTGGCCTCCCTTTCTTCGTTACACTCATTTCACTCTTTCTCGTCCTCACAGCACACATGGAGCCTTCAGAAACCTAGCACTTCACTATAGGACAAGTTGTTGAAGAACCCTGGGTAAGATGAATGTGCTCTTTCTCCCCTAAAAACAAAGTCTGGACAGGACAGGGAAATCACAAGCCACTTTCACTGCTTCTTTCTGCAGTATTTCATACTCAAATCAAAGCACCTAATTCATATCATGCCTAGGCTTGCACAGACAGGAGCTTCTCTACAAGCAAGGGCAAGAGAGACTGGACATCCCCTTTGATGAGGTGCAGCTCAAGCCCAAAGTTCAAAGTTTGGGTTTGCTATTTCCTAAAACTTCATGCTTGGATAAAGGCATGAAGAAAGGAGAAAAGCAAAGCTTTAAGAAAACTCTGAATTACTTCTCTGGTCAACTCAGTAAATCTGCAAGTCATTCTAGAGTAAAGAAATGCTTTTGTTTAACCTTACACCTTAACCTGACAGCACACACTGAGCCTCACTGAATAGCTTCACATCCAAGTGACTGAGTATTCAAGAAAAAAAATGTCAAGTTCCAAGGCCAGATTTTGTTCTGTATGTAACAATTCCAATATATTGGAATTTCAATATTGAAGTTTCCCTTTCTGATTTGTCTGGCATTATCCCTACTTCCAGAACACAGATTTGATGATTTAATTTGCTGAACAAAAGAACTCCATGTAGTTTTACTTCTCACTGTATCACTTTAACAACGTTGCAGAAACTTCCCCTTCTTTAGGCATTTAAACACTTTATAGATTCACAGATCAAGTTGAAGTAATCCTCTGGTATTGAGGGTCATAGAGTGACTTAAAAAAAATTAATTTTGCATTGTTACATTGTCTCATCTTAATGAGCTAACAGAATTTAAAATATACTATAGTTCTACTTAAAATTTCCATTTATTGCCTATGACTGACTTTAGACAAACAGGCCTGGAGACCAACTGCATTATGCAGCAATTACAAACAGCAGCATGGTTAAGCTTCCTACATACTACTGCACTCAAACAACCACGGCATTCTAGAAGGGCTTCTTGAAGAGCAGAGGGACAGCTATCTCCACCCAAAGCACAGGTCTGAAATGCAGGCTTCTGTGGCCCCAGAGAGTTTAGTGAGGGACCACCATCAATCTTAAACAAGCCAAAAGAGCCACCACACAGCAGCTCCTGACCACGGCTGAACTGCACAGGTCTTGGATCAACAGTTTACAATGACAGTACATGGCCCTCAAGCCAGCCAATTTTCTAAATGCTCATTCTTAACAACTGTATCTGATATTTGCAGCTCATCTAGTAAGCAGGAACAGTTAAGACAGAAGTCTACACACGTACAGAAAACTGGTCATAACAAGGAAACTTCAAAATCTGAATGCAGACAACAAAAGGAATGTCACTTTTCTTTAAACCTCTCTTCTAAAAGATGAATACCTTCATATCCTATCATTAGCCCTCACTGTGTAACACTCTAAAACCAAATAAGTTATAACCATAACACATTCTACTAAACTCCTAAAAACTAAAACCCACTACTCACCCTCACTTGTCAAGCTGTTTAATCCAAGCCCCATGAATCAAAATTGCAGTCTATTTCTGAAACAATTGCAGTTGTTTCTGAAATGGGTAATTCTGGGGAGGACAGCCCCGATGGGACAGTTACATGTGAGCAACTTTCACACTAAAACATGCACAACACTCTGTAACAGCAGCAGTTACCATCAAATACCCTGCCTGTTACAGGAGCTAGAACATTCTGTGTATTTGCTTAAATAAAATTAAGAAATCTACACTTTTGGTCACATCTTAAAACACTGCAGAATACAGAGCATTTTTAAAAATATTATTTATACTTGCCCTGTCCTGTTGGGTAGTTTGATTGAAAAACAAAGATTAAAATGCAATAAAAAATTCCCCAATAAAAAAAGATTCTAATCAAACATCTAAATGTTTTTATTAGTACACAAGTGTACTATGGGATTTGGTCTGCTTTTTTTTCAGAAAAAAAGAACCAAAAAAAAAAAAAAAAAAAAAAAAGCCTTATTTAGTCCTAAAAGTTCCACTTCAACATGAATCTTTAAGTCAGCCCAAGGCCCTCCTCAACACATCACCACTCTGCTACTCATCTTTGTATTTCTTCCTTCTAAGCAGCATTCCCAACCAAGCACAGCTCCACACACAATAGAAACCTGGCAGAAACCAGACACTGAATTCAAGACTCCTTCAAATGATGAAGCTAAGTGTCCCAAGAAGGAATCCCGACTAATGTACGTAAATCCTCTCAGTAAACACCAGCTTTGCTTCTAGCATTAAAGCCAGATTACACCAGTGGTATGAACACAGTTGCAAAGATAAAAATGTGCTTCTACTAGCAAGGGACAAGTACAAGGCACATTTATATGCCAGTATAATTGTGGTCACATTGGCAATTATACTGATAAAACTACACTGGTAAGAACCACAGCTACAGTCATTAAAAACTTTTGGGTCAGGGTTTGGCAATCAAGCAGCTTTTGACTACTCAACCAAACATACATTAATAGTGCCTCAAGACAACAAAACTACATCTACTCAGATGTGTCTCAACCATTTCTAGGGCCATTTTTAAAGTAAGCTCCGGTTGGTTTTGAGATGTAGTTGTTTCCCTTCCTCCAGGTAAGTTATGCTGTGCAAAGGGCTTGTTATGCAAGAGCCATGGATCAACTTCTATCCCAAGACTCCTATGGCAAGAAATGATCACTTCCAGGCAGCGACAAGCCACAGTTACTTTATCATTTTGATGGGGTTTTTTTCCTTCAAAAAGTTATGATACTCAGTTTCTGTCTATCTCAAATAACGCCAAATAAAGATTAACTCATGCTGGGGGTGTACATTGACAATATAGAGAGTTAACAGAGGATATAACAGACAATATAGAGGATACAGGGTAATAATTATTAAAGTGGTTAAGGCTTCTGCTCCCCAGAAGGCCCCATGGGAAAGGCACAGCTGCAGTCTGGAGGGCTGAGGGGCGGTCAGGAGTGAGGAGAGACTCACTGAGTGACTGCGGTGAGATTGTGATTGGCTGGAGGAACACGGACAGCGTACGAGCAGGAAGCTCACTGGATGACAGGACACATGGACAGCAGCACGGCAGCTGAGCCAGCCAATGGGTGCCTTCTTTCTGTTAAGTTCTCTTAGGTCTCAGTTATGTTGGGTTTCTGTTTGGTTGAGATTAAAGGTATAAAAAAGGGCTGATTTCTACAATAAAGCGATCTCCTTTGGATGCATAAGGGGGTCTGTGTTGCTTTGCTCCCCACTGCTGGCTGACCCGAATAGGGACCTATAAATGCGGTTCAGGGTGTGCAGTCTGCTCTGGTAGCAGATCCCACTAGGTCACGGAACCAGTCAGGCAGGATCCAGGAAGAGTTCAGGAAGGAACTCAGGAATTTAAAGTGCATGCACCTCCCAGAAGGATGAAGAGACCAGTGGGAGAAAGTATGGGAGGTGGAATATCAGGGGAACAAAGCAGGAGCTTGGGCCAGGTCAGGCAGCTCCTACATCAGCAATCTATTAACATGGCTGATGTGAAACTAAGCACCCTGCTGGACTGGGTGACTAATCAAGTTAAAGATTTTTCCTTTAGTGGGCCACTTTGATCAGAAACCTGGCAAGCAATAGGGCAGAGACTTTTTGATATCCCCAGGGACAGCGATGCTGAAGCTTGCGGGCACCTCGCTACATGGGGGACAATTGTGGCAGCCATTAAAGGAAATGTCAGCGATTGCGTGGCTTCAGAAGTTAATTCCCCCAAACCCTCAGCGCCACCAGAACCTGTATACAACCCCAAGATGGACCCAAACCCCACTGAATTCCCCTATCCCAAGACTAACCCAAGCCCCATGGAACTGCCTTACCCCAATAAAAATCCCTGTGTGGCTGGCCCCTTTGGCCAGAATTCCCACACCACGAGCAGGTGGCAGACTCACTTCCTGCCCAAGATGGCGATGCAGCAGTCCAGAGTGGTCATTTCAGCCTACCCAGTAATACATGTGCCGACACAACACACAGCAGACTGAGAGCTAGCCTATAAAGTAAAGAACTCAGGGCACTAGTGAAAGAAAGCAGCATATCCTCCCATTGCGCCCTAAACTACCTCGAGTCTATCAGTACCGTGTACATCCTCACACCCCATGACTGGAAAAGCACAAGGAAAATGATTCTAGCAGTGTTGCAGTTTGCAGTCTCGCTAACTGATTACTGAGAGCTGTGTACAGCCCAGGAGGAAGCGCTGCAGGACAGAAATGCACCAGCTGCCATTGTGCAGCTGACTGGAGAGGGTCCCTTTGCAGTCCCTGCAGCGCAGGCAGGCTACCCGTGTGATGTATGTGATATCATCACTCACCTAGCCGTGCAGCGACTCCCAGGGATGGGTATCAATTCTAATATGTCTTTTGCTAAGATTTTACAGGGTCCAGCGGAGTTGTTTGTGCAGTTCCTGGACAGACTGCGTGCCACGCTCTCCTGGCAAGTCGACAATAATGAGGCCAGAGTTATACCGCTGCAGCAGCTTGCATTTACAAATGCAAACAAAGACTGTAGAAAAGCACTGCTCGCTGTTCGTAACCCACATACTCGTGATATAGCAGATATGGTTAGAGCATGCCAAAATGTGGGAACTACTGCTCATAATACTAACTCTCTGGCAGTGGCTTGAGCTGCGCACTTCCAGGTTTTGGACACACATTCTGGGGGTTCCCGGCCGGGCAGGGGGTCAGGGCAGGCCTGCAGCCGCATCGACACCGCTCACCTTGCTGCAGGTGGCCCGTGGCCAGCCACAGGCACATCAGGGACTGCCAACCTGTCAATACAGCAACATCATGCACGAAGCGTGGCCCAGCGACAACAGCAGGGCCAGCCCAGTGGCTGTCACCAGAACATTTGTCTCGTACATCTACCCAGAAGCAGCCAAGGGGCGCAGGCCGCACCCTTCTGGGGCACGGGGCTGCCAGCAGTGAGCAGGTGGGTGCTGCCATGCCACCCTTACAGTGAGCCCCAGAGTTGTTGCTGCTGGTCACCAGGACCTTGCACCTCTGCCTTGCCTCCTCAGAGAAGCAAACCTGCCTGGAGGCTGCAGGTTTTGCTGAGACAAAGAGATGTTTCCTTTGATAGTTTTGAATTGGTTTGTGACATAAAGGTAAATGGTACTTTCAAAGGAGTTGTATATATATGTACACAGTTATAGTTATTTACAAGTTATTTATGACAAAGCCAGCTGTTCTGTGTGTTATTACTGAAGATTTCTTTTAAGGATATGATAGGAAAGCCTTCCCAGTCTAGGTCTTAGCTCTGGCCAAGCTATGGCCTTGACTGGCAAGGAAAAGTATGATATCAAACCCAGGTGTTTCTGTACAAAAAAATGACTCACTGATTTAGCTTTGCAAAAGCTAGACCACTTTCCTGTGAGGTAAACATGGAAGCCTTGTCCGGGAGAGGCCTTCCAAGTCCTCATTGTGAAAAGAAGGCTCCTTGGCAGACCCTGGGTGATAGCAAAGCATATAGGCAGTTGTAAGCTTCACCTTGTTATTTCATTCAAAATTGAACTATGTTCCTGTTAAGTGCTACTACCCACACCAGAGAAGCCTAGGTTACAGTTTTTGAAAAGTTGTAATAGTTATTATTATTGTCACTGTTACTAATGTCTTAGGAATTGTTTATGTTTTTCCTAGTAGGTTTTCATTGCTTAATAAAAAAAGAGGGGGGAGATGTAAGATATGGGGCAATGATTATTAAAGTGGTTAAGGCTTCTGCTCCCCAGAAGGCCCCATGGGAAAGGCACAGCTGCAGGCTGGATGGGTGGGAGTCGGCTGAGGGATGAGAGGCAGTCAGGAGTGAGGAGAGGGTCACTGAGGGACAGCTGGAAGGGAGATTGTGATTGGCTGGAAGGACGCATGGACAGCATACGAGCAGGAAGCTGATTGGATGACAGGACACGTGGACAGCAGCATGACAGCTGAGCCAGCCAATGGGTGCCTTCTTTCTGTTAAGTTCTGTTAGGTCTCAGTTTGGTTTCAGTTATATCAGGTTGGGATTAAAGGTACAAAAGGGACCAATTTTTACAATAAAGTGATCTCCTTCGGACACGTAAGGGGATCTGTGTCACTTTGTTCCCACTGCTAAAACAAAGCTGCTCAATTTCATCCTATGACCCAAGCATAAATAAGCTAAACATACAGTGGGTACCTTTAGACACTGACATCTACCATCTGCAATAGTTGTACTGCAGCTGAAATACAAAATTATCAAGTACCGACCTGTGGTGCTTCAAACATCCATTCTTACGACAGAACTCATGTTGCCAAAGAAAATGTTTTTATAATAAAGATCTGTGCCCTCAGTTAACAGTAAACCGTGAGTGACTGTGCAGTAGTCTTCTCTTCTGGTACTTAGCAGTAAACTGCTCCCATCTGTAACCTTTCAGCTGTGATCTCCTTTTTCAGCATCCTGAACAAAAACACACCAACAATGTCTCCCCCCCTCCCCCAAGATCATCTTTCCCTCTCCCAAGATTAATAAAAAAAAAATTAAGTGAGTTTGACACCATCAAACACTTCTGTGTTCACTGAGCTCAGTTTGGTTGAAGAGCACAGCTTCTACTCTGGAGGGTAATAAGAAATGTACACATGAATGCCATTTTGTACAGTTGACATACTCTATGAGCTGGTTGACTCTAAACTTGATTTGGTCCAGTCTGCTGCTGCTGCATCTCTTAGGAAACATTAGTTATAGGTTTGTACTTCTTGAATCTGGTCCATTCACCAGTAGCATAGTTCATTTCAAAGACTGTGTCAACCAACATAGTGGTGCTGCCCGTGCCATCTGCCTTTGGTAAATCTTCTGTATGTTCACTAAGTTTAATTTGGATGATGTCACCTTGCTCTTGGCAAGGATTCTCTGCAGAAACAAGGAGAGAAACATGTTATACATTTCAACAGCATATTAGTATATACAACAGTATATTAGACAAGATAGGGGGTTCTTATGCTTAAAAGAAACAAACAAACAAAAAACCATGAAACACAAACAACAACTCTCAAACTCAAAGCTGAGCAAACCACAGACAAAGGTTGTCCTCCCTCCATAGTCCTGAGACCAAGTTTTAAAAATAACAAAACCAGATCCCAAAAGACGAAGCTCAAGGCTAACATAATTGGAAGAACAATAAAAGAGGGAGTAAAGCCTGCCAGTGTCATTTCTCTCTACCTCAAGAGTCAGAAGAGAAGATTATATTTAAATGGAGTTGGTAAACTTGAACTACCAGAGTTACTTTACTTGGGAGACATTTTGTAGTTAAATGCCTCAAGAATTTTTAGCTGTTAAGGAAGCCCAAAAAGCTTCACTGAAACTGCTTGTCCCAGAGTCAGGTCCATGCCAGTAGAAGTTTTAAATGTTACACTTCAAGGTACTGGAATGATGCTCAAGAATATCAACTGGCAGTTATTTATCCAACCTTCAGAAGGTGCTGACATTATTACTAAAGGAATTCATATTAATATTTACTTTACTATATATGTATTTGTGAATCTATATCACACACACTTCCAAAATAATATTTTACCTTGCATTAGGAAAAGCTATCTGTGTAGGTATTAAAGTACAGCCTCCTAGTGCAATTTGAAGTAGCACTGAGTACTGAAAACACTGTCATTAATGCAAGATGCACCAAACTTAAAGCTCAGGGGTCACCACAGCAACTCTGCTCTGGTCATTCTCACCAGTGTATCGTGTTACTCCACATGCATGAGCCACACTTAGGCTGCAGGACTCTGGTGGCAAGAGCCCCCAAATACCAAATTAGAAACCAGAGCTAGTGCAGATGATGGAGTTCACTTAAGGACTCTTTAAGCCACTTCTCATCTTACATCCAATAATCTTCTAGGTAAAACAGCTTGGGTCTATCAAGGCCAATACATAACAGGATCCAGCTATGAGACAGCTTATCTCCCTGTGATTCACAGCACCAGTTGTTGTCTAAAGTCTCTGGGATAACAGTTGCCAGTTTCTAAAGCAAGGAATTAGCAAAGAGGTTCTGTACTAGCCGACTGGTACATCGACTGGCCACAAAAGAATTTACATTCATTGGTCCTCTAGGCAGAGCAGTAGCACCCAACCACTTGTCCACAGCTTACCAGCTGCCTTGTTTCTCTTCAACCCTAAGCCCTGATTCTACAGTGAGTTCAGTTACATTCAGCAGCTTTTATGACAGACTAGTTGACTTAGTGGAAATGGAAAAAGACCCATTTCCAGGTAGTTAGAACTCTAATTCATAAAAGTATGTAGAGTCCAGTGTAAAGCAAAGAGTCCAACACATACAGACAAAGCTAAAGCAATGCACACTCATATGCACATTTAGAAATGCTGGGCTGTATTTCAGATTTGTGTATTGAGAAGCAAGCTAAATTAACATCAATACATGCCTCTGGATCCTGCCATGAATCCAAGTATAAGAGCCTTTTCTGGCCTTGTAACTTTGTTTGCAGTCTTGAACATTTCCTGTGCAGCATACATTTGCTCCCTCTGTAACAAACACAAGAAATGTCAATTCAGTTGAGAAAAACTGCCAACAGGGAGCACATTAATACCCACAGATGAGCATAAAAGCACAAGGCAAAAGTTTGTAGGACCTACAAAAAGTTAACAAAAAAGGCATCCTAACCTCAGGCTTCCCCTCTGCAATACTTATACCTGACATGCACAGCAGTGACAATTGAACTCTGGACATTGAAAAAAGCACTCCACCTTCAAATAGTTACAGAAACATGTGAGATGCTTAATGTTTATGTTATCCATTTTGTGTCCTTTATGACATTAGGGAAAACAGAAAATAATCCAATGCTTTCTCTACAATCCAACAAACCCAGGCTTACAATAATTCCATAGGATTTCTTTTCCTTTAATAAATGCAGTAGAGGTACTGAAAAGAAGAAGTCACGCAGCTTGCTAAAGTTCAGATCTTGTAAGCCAGGCTTACAGATGTGCTTAGTAAAGTCTTCTGATCAGTTGCATCTCGAATTGAACTCCAAGCATGCACATAATACATACCATACCAGGTATATATGCACCAGGAATAGGAAGCTTCAAGATACATCCCCACTCTCAGGCTTTGAAAAATGTGTAATGGGGGGATGAGTGGATCAGAAATAAAATCTTTTACCTTAAAATAATCTATTTATGTATTTTCTCCTACTACAGCTATGTCAGGACAATTTTAAGCATTTTATATTATGTGCAATTGGCTGGGCAATTTCTGCTGGAAATACACCTTTCTCCCAAAATTCTTTATAATGAGCAATACATTATTTTACATAACAAACAGCATTAAGTAATGACATCTTACTGCAACATTAACACTGCACAACTAAAAATGTTGTGAATAACATTAAGACAGCAATGCTAAACCACAAAGTATTTTTGTAATCTTTGGTTATAAAAAAAGCAGCCTCAACCACTCCATAATCCAAAGGCTAAGAAATGCCAACATATAAACGAGATCCAATCCACATCAAAGCCATCAGTCAAAAAGAATCTGTTTTTACTTACTGTGAGAGAGAGGCTTTTCTTCGGTGGTGGCTGTTGCTGAGTTTGGGGGGCCACTTGTGGTGCCTGTGCCGCAGGGGAGATGGCAGGAGGTGTGGTGGGTGTTAGGGGTGAGGTAGGTGTAGCTGCAGGGGGATTAGAGTTGCTGTTGTACATGGGTGTTCTTTGTTTGAACTGTGCAGGAAGAGTTGTAGTAGCATTTGGAGCTGCAGGCTCTTCCGTCTGTCTGTTGGTCTGCAAGGCCTCTCGTGCAGAGCCAGCTGCAAAAACCAGCCAGGATAGTTAAAATGTTATTATCCACAAATAGGAATTAGCATCACCAGCGACCTTCAAAGAAAGCTAAAATCTCTGATGATTCCATTTCAGCACCACAATTCAATATGCCATCTAATATCCATATGAAAAAGCTAAGAGCTAATGCTCTTTCCACTCAATTATCTTTAGAAATCATTAGACAACAGAGTAACTAGCTGTTCCATATGGATGCGTTATATTTAGCATCAAATTTGATGTTTAATCAATATCCAATTTATTAAACTGAAACTGAAATACTTACTTTTCAGTTTTTATAGCTCCAACAACTGTACTCTGATCCTACCAGGATTGTTGCTGTACTATTACAAAGAGCAAGTCAAAAATTATTTCATCAGTTTTTACCTAATGTAGCAGCTTTCAAAGAAAATGCCATTAATATATTGAAAATACAAATATACTTTAACAGATGTCATAATTAAACACAGTCTTCACAAATCACTCGTTATTTAAACACTAACTGCTAGAAGTTAAAACCCCACAAGGCTTAACTGTTCTTTCTGAAAGCTGATCCATTCACCTGCAATAAGGAAGTTATACTGTTCCAAACCTGGCTGCAGTTGGAGGCAACTCATGAAATCACAGCAGCTTGACCACACAAGCTACCATCTGTCCAGCCAGTGGTAATTACCCAGTGGACACTCTATCTACGTTCTTTTGCAGCTCTTGGACACAGGCACAGCTGCTCAAGCACCCTTCACAAACCTCATGAGCTTTAAGCTGACCTGTTTACCCTGTGTTCACAGAAGACTGCAGGCAGATATGGATCAGAGCTACATTGATGCCCCTTAGAGCAGATTTTAGGAAATGAGACTTCCATGGTTCTCCACCTTGGCACAGACATGGTAACGGTTTTAGCAATACTGGCATTTTTCAGTAGATGTGGAACAATTGGGAGGATAAACATTTGCAGTATGAGTTATTCCTTATTCTTTTACAAGTTTCATTACTGGCTTTGTCTCTTGTCAAAATAACTGACTTTCATGAAGTCATGTCTTAATTATGCAACCTCAGATTATATGAGGCCAAATCTGTGGATCTTCTGTGTGCATCTTACATCAAGCAAACAGTTTTATGTTCCTGGTCCCTAAGAGAAGCTTAATACTCCATACTCGGAAAGAGTACAGAACAGAGAATTTTAAACTAGACTTTTCCTGCTGCTAAACACAATGCCAACACTCTGGAAAATAGTACTACAGCTGCTGACACACTGCTGTGTTCTTGGCTGCATTCCTTCTGGAAATGCCAATTTTCTGCCAGAGAAAGATGTGCATAGACCTTCAGAGAGATTCTGAACTGTCCTGAGGCCAAATGAAACAACTGGGTCTTGCATCTATGCAGCTTTCTATAGTGCCCAAAATGCCACAGCTTACAAAAAGTGAAAGTAATGTATTAAACTGAAATGTTGGTTCTCTGTTAATGGACAGATCTGGTAATTATTCCCAGCCATGCACATCTGTTAGCACAAACTGATACATTCCTTTAAAGACTTCACACACAGCAGGGAAGGAAAAATAAAATCAAGTTGGTTAAAATAAAACTGTAGGAAAAAAGGACTTGTACAAACTATTTTTTACTATTGGCAATTTTCTAGAATTGAAAATAACAGCACTTTTCAAAATATGCAGTAGGTCAGCTATTACCTTTATCATACAAAAGTAGAAGGAAAATGGATGGCTTAATCCCCAACTGTGTGAAACATATTATGTACTTGCCTCTAGAAATAAAAACTGATTTCTGAAAGCAACTGTTTTGTATGTGCTAGTATGTGTGTGCATGGAACATATACTTCAGACTTCTATTGATTACTCTTTGGGGATTACAAAGGCTGAATTTTCTATTACTGTGTAAGAAAAAAAAAATCAGGAAATTGTTTCACTTACTTGACTTACCTAGCAGTCACCCTAAAAATTTAGAGCCAACAATTATTTTCTTTACTTAGGTTAAATGATATGTCTGGTTCCCCCAAACTCAAAGGCTGGAGTCTTGCAATAGATTTTACATTGCTAAGGTGGAGTTTCACTCAAGTTGAGGGACAGCAGGTTTGTAAATAAAAAAGCAGCCAGACAGTAAAACTGTACAGAGTTGCAGTTATCAGATCCCAAGAGCAAAGAAGTGTCTGTTACCTGGCTGTGTTTCAGAGCTTGGGATATAGGAGGAAGACGGCACCACACTGGGGGTAGCAGGTAAATAACTTGTAGAAGGTAGTGCAGGCTCATTGTTCAGTGAGCCAAGTTTCTACAGGACAGAAAAGAAAATATTAAAGCCACACTGCAAGTACTCATGGGCTGTTTCTGCATTTTAAATACAACTTTAACATTAGTACTAAGATATTCCTTTTGTGAACTTAACTGCAAACTCCTCTGTTAGGAGTCCTACCTAACAACCTGTTCAACACTGACTTTCTACTTCAAACATTAGAAATTTGTGCAGATGGCACTTTATGAAGAACTGCACTCTAGGACTAAGTGATCTGCCAGAGGAAACATGCTTTTCACC
Source organism: Hypocryptadius cinnamomeus (assembly GCA_013400635.1). Taxonomy (NCBI): domain Eukaryota; kingdom Metazoa; phylum Chordata; class Aves; order Passeriformes; family Zosteropidae; genus Hypocryptadius; species Hypocryptadius cinnamomeus. The sequence goes on along the minus strand of VYZP01072097.1, from coordinate 129,314 downwards.
ACTAGCAAGCAGAACTATGTTCATCCATGGGCATAAGACCTACTAGGCTATCACACAGGAGAACACAAAGGCCTCTGGGACATAGGCAAGCTGAAGGCAGCAGTAACAGCACAGGCAAAAACACCATTCCCACNTGTTGGGAGTATTTTTTTTTTTTTTTTTTTTTTACTGGCTGATTTTTGTTTGATTGATTTTGCTTGGTTTTACCTGTGTAGATACAAGGCCAGCAGCATAATCTGGGGTAGCATTTTCTACTACTGTTTCTTCTTTGGCTTGCTTTTCCACAACTTCCGTATCTGTTGCATAAAAATACAAGTGAGTCCAACCATTTTTTCAGAAATATTGAATATACTTTTTAAACAAAGATATAAAAATGCACTTATCAAAGTATGCTAAAACATGCTTGAAGAGGTATATGCTAAAATAGATACAGTGATCTCCAAATGCAGTTTTATAATGAACCAAATAATGAACTGAACAACAATGTACGGGACACAATAACTGAGTAATCTGATACTAGAAAGCACGAAAGCCCAAGCAACATTTTAATTGCAATTATGTTTTTTTTTTCTGAGGTGGTATTCTGTTTTTGTAATAAACACAAAAAATTGTTTTAGGACAAAAATGCTGCATAGTGTATCTTCTTGATATGGTTAAGTAGGGCACAACCTTGTCACTTGCCTTAAAAGCAGTATATCAGATATTATTCACTTGCTAAGATCTCTCAGTCAAAATTTTGAACAGCGCTATAAATTTTTTCAACATTACTTTCACCTAATTTACATGGCCATACAGCCAGTAGAAGTAAGCAGATGAAAATAACTCAGAAAAATTCCAGTACTGAAGCCATTCACACACCTATGGGCTGCCCATAGCACAACCGATTAGCTCAATCCTTTCACATGACTGAGTTAGATTACCTANAAAAAAAAAATCAGGAAATTGTTTCACTTACTTGACTTACCTAGCAGTCACCCTAAAAATTTAGAGCCAACAATTATTTTCTTTACTTAGGTTAAATGATATGTCTGGTTCCCCCAAACTCAAAGGCTGGAGTCTTGCAATAGATTTTACATTGCTAAGGTGGAGTTTCACTCAAGTTGAGGGACAGCAGGTTTGTAAATAAAAAAGCAGCCAGACAGTAAAACTGTACAGAGTTGCAGTTATCAGATCCCAAGAGCAAAGAAGTGTCTGTTACCTGGCTGTGTTTCAGAGCTTGGGATATAGGAGGAAGACGGCACCACACTGGGGGTAGCAGGTAAATAACTTGTAGAAGGTAGTGCAGGCTCATTGTTCAGTGAGCCAAGTTTCTACAGGACAGAAAAGAAAATATTAAAGCCACACTGCAAGTACTCATGGGCTGTTTCTGCATTTTAAATACAACTTTAACATTAGTACTAAGATATTCCTTTTGTGAACTTAACTGCAAACTCCTCTGTTAGGAGTCCTACCTAACAACCTGTTCAACACTGACTTTCTACTTCAAACATTAGAAATTTGTGCAGATGGCACTTTATGAAGAACTGCACTCTAGGACTAAGTGATCTGCCAGAGGAAACATGCTTTTCACCACTAGCAAGCAGAACTATGTTCATCCATGGGCATAAGACCTACTAGGCTATCACACAGGAGAACACAAAGGCCTCTGGGACATAGGCAAGCTGAAGGCAGCAGTAACAGCACAGGCAAAAACACCATTCCCACTGAAACAGACAGTCAACACCAACATGACTGATGCCATCTAGGATGATGAGGCTACAGAAAAAGCCTCATTTTGTACGTAATTATACATGACACTGCATACACAGCATAAAAACAGCAGCATGACTGATGATTTCACTGCCTGATCCAGCCTTTGAACATAAGGGGGTGAGAGAGGAAAGGAGTTTTGGGGGAGTAAGTCTAACAGACAAATCATTTAATGCAGCCCTACTATATAAAACATGGACATTCTCTAAAATGTGGAACTTGCTAAAACAGATTTTCTTAGCACTCTGCAGAAGAGAGGCAATGACCTTCACTCCTGACTCTGGCCTACCACAATCTGCCTGTATGTTGGCTTTGGCTTGTCACACATGCCCAACAGACAGTTTCTCACTCAAAAGCAAGGGCAGGACATAACATTCTTGTAGAACCTACATCCTGACTGAGGACACAAAGCTGCACCATAGTTTCTAATATGCTGTATCTGAAATAGGAAGAAAAGAGCCTACACGACAGGTTCTTCCTCTCCCTGACTGAATGACTTCTAGCAACAGGTTTGCTTTTCCTTTGGTGAAAATATAATGGAATTTTGAAAAAATTACATAGAAATTTTTAAATAAAGAGAATGTTTCAACAAGTGAGTAAAATACCATTACAGTGTTTAAGTGGTTTNATCAAAATTTTGAACAGCGCTATAAATTTTTTCAACATTACTTTCACCTAATTTACATGGCCATACAGCCAGTAGAAGTAAGCAGATGAAAATAACTCAGAAAAATTCCAGTACTGAAGCCATTCACACACCTATGGGCTGCCCATAGCACAACCGATTAGCTCAATCCTTTCACATGACTGAGTTAGATTACCTAGGCCAAGGCAATATGGGTGGGAGCACTGAAACAAATGAAATTCCTCCTTTACAACCTATTTGGGTTGGTTGGTATCACATCCCCTAATTTTTTAAAGATTAGCTCAGGCTAAGCTTTAACAAATTAAGAACAAAATGGTACTACAAATTTTGATCCCATCTGCAGATGTACTGACTGTGTAAGTAGAATGCTGTACCAACCTAATGTCTTTCTTCTTCTCTTTGCTTCACGGCCAGCACCTACCATATCCAGCTCAGAGATGTCTAGAAGCTGAAAAGAAAGACCACAGAGAACTTAATAATCATTGTTAATGCATGTAGTTTATCTCTAAATATCATGCTCAGTTTTTTTTTTTTCCTTTAATATACCGATTCAAAGCAGCAGCAGAAATTCATTTTAGGTGAGGGAAGAGACCTGAGCAGAAAAACAATGAGTGCACCTACCTTTACTCCTCTCTCTTTGCGCAAAGGTGTTCTTGAAGGAGGAATAGGAGTTCTGTTTCCAGAAGGACTAAAAACACTGGGAGCTGAAGTACTCCTGAACGGAGCTTGTTTTGGTATTCCTTTGAGTGGTGCTTAGGGAAGAGCAAAGAAAGCAACAACTGAAATATGTGTTTAACTGGTTATGGAAAATGCACTAATGAGTTCTTCAGCTCTTCCCCTTCTTAATGCACACACTACCTGTCCTTTAAATTAAAATGTTTATAATAAACATTAATATTATAATGTGGAATTTGCTATAACACTACATGTCTCTCAAAGGTCAGACTAGGTTTTACCTTTCAAAAAGGGAATAAGGGCCAATCTCTGACCAATGCTCGCAACTGCATTCTACATGAAGTAATCAAACAGGTGCAGTGCTAACAAAGTCTGCTTTTCCAATACACACAGAAGCTTTCCTTGCTTGTAAAACATAAACTCTGAACATGTAAAACAGTATAGGACATAAATCTTTTGAATCCAATTATTGACAAAGTTGCTCTTTGATTTTCACAATCAAATTACTTGATAAAAATCTCAGCCAAGCTTCTGCAGGGCTAAGGGCTCATGATGTACTGCAAAGGTGAGTTACTGCCCCACACAGGGGTGTGAAAATCTAGAGCTGCTGTTTGCACAAGGAGGAGGACCAGTCTGGGTCTATAGTGCAAACAGGACACCTGCTGTCTCAATACTGAGCAGCATCAGCTACACCTGTAAGCATCTGTTTCCTCCCAACTCTATGATGCTGCCCTTCTACCCCATACTTAATACTACCACTAAACACAGTGATCTTTTAAATATTAAAAGGTATGGGATTCATATACACATCTATCAGGTCTTTGAGCTTCCTGACAATCTCATCATGCTCTGTAAGTTGAAAATGAACAGAGAACTTCAGTTTGACCTTAGAGACTCTGTATCCCTCTAAATGTTGTACTGAAAATGTTTTCACCATAGGACAATACTCTGACCCATGTGAGTACCTTTCAGCAGAGCAAACTTCAGCAGGTCCCAAACTCCTTTTCTAGAGGCCAACTGGCTCTAAAGGCCAGGTTCTAAAAACTGGCTTTAGTAATTCAACAGCAACACAGAATGCCAAGAACTAACAGTCCTTTTCTATAACGGAAAATTTTTAGTTCAAATTACAACTAGACTTTTTGCATTTTCTGCTTGAACACGAGGCCAAACTTCAGCCCTCAAAGCCATGTCTTAAATAGTATTGACACAAAGTACTACATAGTACTTCCAGCCACAACACTAAGAAATCACTCAAAGGTTCACACCTCAGCATCACTGGTGGCCAGGAATGTTATTCCTGTGCAGTGACTTAAGAGTATGTAACTAATTTTAAAGCCTTTTCTCACACCTTATTTGAAAAATTCAAGCAGTTCAGGAACTTCAGCAAACAGCTGAAATGCATTAATACAAAGCTGAACGATCATTCTACAGGTTTGCCATGTAGAATTCACTGCTCAGCCTTGGCTGCAGAGAACACAGTCCCCTCTTCTTTCTCCAGACAGAATTATACAAATACAAGATAGTTTCAATCTACTTCACAGCATTTCAAAGAGCACAGCAGACTACTGTGATCCACTCTGCTCTCTTTTGGAGCAACATGGCTTAGTCAGGAGTTATTCCTGGAGTCATGCAAATTAAATTCCTATCAAAGTCTATAGGCATGATCTAGCTGCATACACTTTAGAAGCATGGCAGATATACTTGCCATTTGAAAAACCCCCCACACTGTTGTTCTTTCTGACAAGACATGTCAGAAATATTTAAGTATCAGGAGAGAGGGAGGCAGAAAGGGAGAAATCCTTTGCTTCAAAAAATTTAAGCTTTTGTCAAAAACAGATGGCAATTTTATTCTTCATCAAGGCTACTTTATCGGGTTTTCTTTCTGAGAACTGATGAAAGTGAGCCATACTTGTTGTATCTATCTTCTTGACCAGTCCCCTGCCTTTGGCATGGAAAGGCACTCCTGCAGTCTTCTTGAGCTGCTGCGCAGTTTCTGTTGCTAAAAGGAAAAACGGCTTTAGTTATTACAGAACCTGTGATGGAAATATATAACACAATGCTTCTTGTGTTATTAACTAATAACACTACTATGTTATTAGTTAATAACATGAAATGTTATTAACTAATACATAGAGATAGGAATACCAACAAAAAAATAATTGTATTTTAATTAAAATCCAGGTCATTTATGTGAAGCAAACACAGTACTTGGACAAAACGCGAAATCAGTATGACTATGCAATGGACAAGGTGGCCTAAGCTAAAAGAAATTACCATAAAATTCAAAAAATTACCAGTAGAAATTTAAATAATTTTTAAAATTTATATGACACATTATGAAAAGTTACAAATTTTGTTTTTAACCAGACCAACTCAAGCTACATGCAAGAAAGCAGCAAGCTGCTGCAAGGAACAGCAGCTGCAGCAAACTATTTTAACATCACTGAGTTCAACCAGCTACCAATACATACATGACACATATGTTGCCTTTTGTTACCAGAAAACCCTCTTGGTGTTTACACCCTATACAGCCACACTGAGTGAAAGAAAGCATTAATTAGCAGCCCTTGCTCTCTGCTCCAAAAGCACATGGCACAATAAAACTGTCCTCATTTTACTTTTGCTTCAGGAGCATTTACCAAAGGTGTCCTCAGAAGTCTTCCCAACAGACTGTTACACATAGCCAGGAGAGGATCTCCCTGTGCTTTATGAAGCTACAGCTCATGGTAGCCTTGAAATGAGAACAGCATTTAAATCAATATTAGCATTTTAATGCAATCCTGGCTGGAATGACTTGCAGCTGCTCTTCCACACATCAGTCCATCCTCATCCAGCAAAGCTCTTGTAATAGAACATTTTAATGTGTATCACAATTCTGGAGAATAAGACTGAATATACTGAATATAAATTGTCCTTTCACCATTTAATTTGTACACAATCTTAATACTACTTACACTTCTGCAAGAGTTCAGCTCTGAGAGTGGCACTTTTAGGTTTCCTTTTCAGCTGGAAATGTTTCACTGGGGGAGTAAGTGGCCCAGCTAGTGTTGTCAAGGCATTTTTGTTTAAGTATTGGCATTCCAACGGCAACATAGCTGAAGTTTCACATTCACTTACTGCATAAAGAGTTAACACAGCACACAGGGGTATTAGCACCTCTTTGACAGCTAATGACAAAACATTTTTCAACTAAACTGTACAGGTGGTTTTAAATTTTAGATTACTTGTATAAACACCAAGAGTAATTTAGTTCCAATTATTACACAATATATAACCAGTTATTAGTATGTTTGTTTTTCCCATTAGCTTCATAAAATCTTCCATTTTAATTATACCTAGTCAAATTACAGGTATCTTAAATATGCTGCTGTTGTCAAAAAAGATAAAAAATATTGTATTCTCAGGTTCCTTAAAAATTACACATGAAAACCAACCTACTGAATGAAATTCAAATCACAAATGTGGATAGACAAATGATCATTTGTTTATAGAAAGAAAAAGTGTTTACACCTCCAAGTCATTTAATTATTGTTCTGCTGCAATCTCCAGCCCCGAGACTGTGTCTGTCCATGGATGCCCGAGGGCTTTTTCTAGACAATATGCTAAAATAAACCCACTGGAGTAGGAGTAGTTTTGCATCAACATTTGCTGTTTGAAGCAGCAACTGTGCAAGTGCCTGACTCCGTATTTTCAGCTGCTGGGCAATCTGTATCTGCTTGGCCATCAGCAGCACAGCTCTTCCTGAGATCAGCCTCCCTCCAGCACATATCACCTGCTGTCCAGGCACTTCCAGCAGAGGCAGCCCCTGCTCAGGACAGCGGTGGTGCTTCCACACAAGACAGAGACTTGCTGTTGTCTTGGGTGCCACAAATAGGAGACAGAGCAACACAGAAAAAGCCTTTACTGACTAAGCTGCAGCACAGCCTGTGATAAATCCACACAAACTTTTGTGCTGCCCTTCACGCTCCAAGCAATAACTGACATTAAATTCTGATGATATGTGAAAAGATAATTTAAGAAGCTACCATTCCTCAAATACCACAGTTCCCAGTCCAGTAACATTCCAGGTCATGAACTGTGGAAGTTCAGAGACAAGACAGTGCTTGTTCTTCTATCTCTACTTTAAGACAGCAAGGCTGCCTGTGAAATGACAGGTTATTGCTAAAAAAAGGCACCACATTCCTGCAATTTTCACCAACAGAAAACGCTTACCTTTCTCTCTAAGCTCTCCTAAAATATCTTGAACATTGGGATTCTGTTCTTCAAGATCAAGGTTAAGGGAGCCAGTATCTGGAAAGGATTTTAAAATATCAGCTACCATTAAGACCCAGGGGTCTGAATCCAAGGTAGCGAGCTGGATAATTTCAGTCAGTGCCCCTTTCATCTAACAAAAAAAGAAAAAGAAAATCAACCAATTGGAAACAGTTTTAAACAGGTTATAGTTGGATTTATTTTAAAAAGATACAAACATGCACAATGTTTTACTACTGGGGGAGGGAAGAGGGAGACTGTTTCCACACAGTTATACATTAACTCTAGAACCAAGCAAAGAATGAACCAAGGTAATTTTTTTAAACTGCTTTCATCAATCTAACCCAAGTTTGTTTTGAGCTTTTGGCAGCTCAAAGCTTTGTTTACCACTGGGCATTTTTAAAAGCAGCAGCCAAATTTTTACATTACTGTCTCCTTCTGGTTTACATTCATAGCCCCTGTGGACCCACCCCTTCTATTCAATGATGGGAATATGCAAATACAATGCAAGTTATTTAGAACAGGCATCTAAATTAAGATGTGCCCCTTGCCAGCCTACAGCATAATTACACAGACAGATTGTATCTGCATCATAATTGTCTTCAAAATATTAATTAAGCTGAGGCCAAAATAACCTAATCAATACTGTATTGTTTGACAAAAATTATGTATTATGGGAAGTAAACACAGCCCTCTTAACATACCACGAGCAACAAGATTTTCTATCTCCCCAAAGTTTCTATAGTCAGAAAAAAAGTTATTTTTCTATTTTGAAAAATGCAGAAAAAGAAATGAAGTAAATTTTAAGTTCCATTGTAACAGTATTTTTTTAATTACTGACCAACATATCTGTTGGCACTATGATGTGAAAATCAAGGTGACTACAGTCAGGGGTTTACTTCATTCAAAAGTAAGTATAAACCCCCAAAGACTGAACTTTCTTTTTTTAAAGTAAATTTTCACGTAAGTGTGACAGCACTAGCTTCAGTGAACTAAGATGTTTGAGATATTCTGTCTCTAACAAGCCACAAAACACCACAAATAAAAAGTAGTTTTGTGTGTTGCCACAAAACACAACACACAAAATCACATAAAGTAGTTTACCACACTCTATCTGCATTGTATTAATACCGAAGAATGTACAAGCAAGTATAAGGAAATACATGAATTTTGTTTTTTCACCACCCATTGTGGCACACATAGCTTAGTTACAGTCATCATGTTTCTGAACACAGGAAAACAAGGGAGAGACTCATCTTCACCTTCATGCTGTTTCTTTCCCTTTATTTAAAGCACTCTTATATGAAAAGGTTTCATAAAATAAACTTACTCTATGCATACAACTCTAAATAAAATTTTAAAAAGTTAAATTTCTGCTCCCCATTCCTCTCCCATCCATTTTTAAAGCTCAGAGGCAAACAAACATTGACATTTCTCAAGTCCTTTCATCTGCAAAATGTTATTGCCCTCTCACTTTAGAAAGGTTTACGAGTCCACTCCAGAGCCAGTTTGTCCTTTACCCCCTGCATGTTTTAGGGCTCACACATTATGTGCTTGTGAAGCAAACTGCATCAGCCCATCTGACCCAAAATGAGCACCTCTGTAGCTTTAAGCTCGACCAGCTCCTTAGAGTGACTGACTGCAGTCACACAAACACCAGAAGCACAAAGAGGGGAGCAGGAAGAAGACACTACATGGGCCAGTTCCCATCTTAGCAGTGCCATTGATGTGCTTTGGATTAAACTGAGCACATAACCAGGAGCACACACTGTTTAATGTGCTGTCAAATTTAACCAACTCTTACCCAGTGGAAAGAATCAATTTCTGAGGTTCTTGTCTTTGCTAGTTCTCCACTGCTCATTTATTCCTCAGTAAACATAATCCCACCTGAACCTCCACACACTCATCCACCTCTGTATTCTAACCCTAAACTCCTTAACAAAAATCACTTCTGCAGTGGATGAGGATGACTGTGAACACTATCACAGCAAAATCTTTTGTTCTTTTAACGAGCCTAAATGAATCAAGGTACTGATTTACACAAAACACATGAAACATCCCAGAATAGCTGATGAATTCATAGCTTTTACAAGCTTTTCTGTGGACACCACTAATGCAGGTAAGTGTACAGAATGTAGTTTCCTTCATCAAAGCAAAGTCAGAGGAAAAACGTCTCTTGCATCCTCACAATTTACCCTTCATATCTGCTTCACAAAACTCCTATTTGTACCAAAAATTCACAGAGCTACATGCCTATACTATGAAAGTTCCTGTAGAACTCTGGTCTGGGCATGTTGCATCCCCTCTGCTCTCAGGGTTAAAGTTCAGACAGCCTATTTATGCCAAAACCCACTGCTTAACAAGCTTTTGGTTCCTTCAAGAACGGAGCCCAGAAACAATTTGTTTGCCTTGCATGGGGCAAATAACATTATCACAAGGCCTCATGACAGAAAGAAGATGGTGAAATAACAGTCACCATCACACACAGGGAAGCAAAGCACACTAACAAATGCTGTGAGCTAACCAGAGACCTTGCCTGAATATGGCTTTGCATTTAGCAAGCCTGGATTCAAGTTCTGACTCAGGTTTGTCCTCAAATGGCAATTTAAATACATGTTCCCACCTCACTGTTCAACTGGCAGCTGAAAAGAAACATTTCATTTATGGTTTGAGAATGGATGAAATGCAACTCATCAGGGAATCCTGCATGCAGTTTTCCTGTTACTTTACAGGGCACAGCCATAATCCCTAATTCTTAATTGCCTATGATTGCAACACTGGGTCATTAAGACTCCCATCAGCTCCAACCAGCATCTTGTTAAGCATGAATGTCAAGATCTGATGTAACACGTTCCAGTGTCTTTCTCATCTGAAACTTAAGGATCTTAAGTATTTTTATCAGCTTGCTAGCACACAAGAAAAAGCATAGGCCACGACTAGAAACATCTAGCAAGCAGGGATCAGGCAGGATGGGAAGTATCTGGGAACACAGGCAGATTAATAATGGCTGTGCAGGAAGGACAAACAGGACTGTGGGAAAGTATTTAAAAGGAAGTGTTACAAGTAACACACAAGGTGACAACTCCAAGATGACTACTTGCAAATATTTCACATTTGTTTGCCTTGTATTCTGCCTAAATTAACGTGTATGACAATTCTTTTCGACAACTGTATCAACAGTTGGCTAATAAACCAAATGAAGCTTTAATCTTTCTGAGGCTATAGGAAAAAATGGTATTTAATAGGTAGCTGCATTATCATTATAGAATATTTTCATTAAACTAAAAGCACTGGATTGAAAACACAGTATTAATATTTACACAATACAGACCCAGGACGGGTCAATATCACTACTGTATGTGGTTTGCATTTTAATCATGAAAGAGAGCTGAAGTGGCCAAGAGAACTATCGGATTAAAATATCCCATTTTACATCACAGAATAATTATGAACTCTAAGTGCAGGCCACAAAGGTGCACAGCAGCCTGTGTGCTCTCAGTGCAGAGGGAAATGCAAGTGTCATGTCCCCTCTTACTCCTTTGCACCCATACTCCCCAGTCCCCACTTCCCTGCAGAGATGGCTCCTGGTGCACATCAGCCAGTACAAAGAAAGAGCTTTGATTTCTACTGTAAAAAACGGGCAGGTCCCTGCTGGGATAGGGATCCTCCTCTCAAGACAATTCAGAGAGCACAGAAGCACAGCCCTTGTTCCAGACTTGGTTGTAACATCACAGTCTAACCCTGAACAAATAAATTAAACACTGGCATAAAAAGAAAGCTTGCACTTGCCATTGTGAATCAGGTTAACAAGAATATAATATGCAAAATAAACAGAAATAACAGTTCTGCCAAATTCACAACTGAAACTCTGGTCAGCACTACGCTGAGCTTTAGGCATCATTTCAAATAAGTGCAATTATCTAGAAAAAAAATTAGCAGATGAAAAGCCATAAGATTCAAGAGTTTGCAAGTTCTTCCCAGAGAATTACAGTGGGAAAGGAATTTTTGATAACTGCCTACAAGACACAATTTAAAATGAAAATGAAAGCCAATTATTCTTATTAGTCAGCAGGAACAAACATGCAGTAATGAGGTTCACAGCATGATAAAAAATTAGTTTTATTACCTGTCCCACAAGAGTATTATGAGGATTAAGTCACTTATATCTATATAGTATTTGGAGTGTTGAATGAAAACATGAAAATTGAAAGATATTACATATGAGATAAAACCACTTAAGTGAAGGACTGAGCTTTCAAGAGGGCTCACTGAAGATTCACTTGTCTAGACTGAAGCTTTCACAGAGATTTAGAAACGACCAGGAGCAATTAAATCCCTTCTAAATCAAATACCACCAGTTTCCTTGATTCCCACATTTCTTTTTACTCAAATGTCTGCTCCCAAATAGTTTCTGTGTTATTCTAAGCTTTCATGAAACTGCTACTATACAGAAAACAGAAAAATATTATTTTGAAGAGAAAATAACTCAGTTGAATCTGTTATCTAGAGAGGGGAATATCTTTTAACGTGTAACATATCCTGTAGCTGCTGTTGAGATTCCCAAAGCTTTACAAAGCTGATGCAATACATTTTCCAATACAATTAAACTTCCAAATGCCAGCTCGGTGCTTCTCACACATCATCCATACAGACTGGCACATGGCACGGGAAAGACAAATGACTTTCCAAAGAGAATAATTAAGCACTCTCATAGTTAAGTTTAATCATTTTCAGACATGGGGGGGATTGCCAAGTGAGAAATTCACTTCCAGGCAGCTACAGCTACCCTGTCCTGGCAGCGAGGCACCGCTTCCAGCACTCCCCAACACACAAGCAAAGGCTGCTGCAGAGATGTGCACAGCCATTCTGCACACAGACATATTTACCTATTTTATGGATATTGTGTGCAAGGGGCTCTATGCCAATTAAAACATCGAAATTTTGACAGTAAGTTAGGTGACAAATCTGCACAAATAAAACTATCTTAGCAAACTAACCACAAATGATGAGCATCTGATAAGAAAACAGCCCTTTTTGTCAGCAGTTTGGTTACATCAGCTATTTTTACCATCTATACAAGGAAGCCTGTAATGATAATAGTAGGCCTACCAGCAATGGTAAGGGTTTCTGCCACGGGAGTTTTTCTATTTTTAACCTTTTTTTTAAGGCCCTTCTCCCATTTTAAGGAAAAAATCACATGTTCCTGAAATAATTAAAGATGCTAATAGTAGATCTTAATCAAGCATCATCAGTTTACAATAAAAGATTAAAACTTATGATTGAATTCATGAACTCTACCAAACTGAAAAATCCCACAGTATTTTGTTACAGAAATAACGAGAGCTTTACATTTGGAACACTTTACATTTGGAAACTGATCACTTTAAGTACACAGTCAAAGTCACACTGACTGGCTTTTCTCTACATACAGTTTATCCCCACAGCTAACACCAGCACAGATCCAGGAAAGCTGCTGGCAGCTCTTCCTCGGGTTTGGTTTAAAACGTTCACTCAGTGTACACACTTGAAGCATTTCAACAAATTATTTCAGTTTGTTTCAATGCTGCTTCCCTCAAAGAGTTGCCTTGAGTGCTATTTATGAAGATCCTTAAGCTCTTTGAAGCTCTTTTCAATCTAAAACAACCACTGATTTTTCTAAACACTGTAATAGTAATTTCTTCCAGGTTACTTGGATTTTCACACTAAGGTCACAAGAATTTTGCAAACTCACAAGTTCACACGAGCTCCCATCCCCCTTTCTGGCCTAGATTATTTTGTTTGTCCAGAACATTTATCACATACAAGGATGACAGTTTGTTCTCTGGACAGGCACTAAACATGAATATCATGTTTTAAAAATTAGCATGAACATGCTGAACTAGATTATTTTTTTTTAAGTGACACCAGTGTGACACAGTGAAGAATCACACAGAAGCATATGGCAAGACAAACATTAAATGAAAAGACATACACTAAATTATTTCTTAAAGGTGATGCTTGCCCATTTTCAGCCTAGAAGTGCACAAAAGCTGAGCATATAACAATCCAAGTTACATACCACACCCTGCCTGGTACATATATATATATATATATTTTTTTTTTTTTTTTTTTAAGCTTAAGAAGCAGCTGTCTTAGCCAAGAAAGACTGGTGAAAGCACAGCTGAGGATACTGTACACAGGAAGGTGAAAACTAACTCCACACCACTTCCATGACTGTTACCAGGAAATACTACTTTACATAATGGAAGTAGGAGAGGAATTCCTCCAGTCTGGCTGAAGAAACCTAATATTTCCAGACATTCTCCAAACATCTCTAGCTGCCTACCGGTAAGAATAAGCCAGGTGCAGATGAGGTATGGTCCAGGGCCAAGTGAAAAAGCCTGCAGGGCCAGCCCAGACTCGAGCCAGCCAGTTTATTAGCTGGGGTAGGACAACAGAGGAAAGCACCAGCTGTTCCCAGAAAGGTAAAGAGAGACAAACAAAAAGCACGGCAATTTTCCCCAATCAAGACCTGACTGCAGGAGGGTGGGGAAAAGCACTGCTCAGTGCAGACCCCAGATCTTCCACTCCCAAAGTTTCAGCACTTGCTGCTGTCCTCCCTAAAGCCGAGATGCTCGACTTGTGACACCTACACAGCTGCCAGTCCTAAGGAAGGAGTGGAGGAAGCTGAACACACACACACGACCGCTCCTAAACGATGCTGCCTCTTCCCTAGCCGTCGCACAACCACTGCCTCAGAAAAGCCCTCTCCCCTAAAAGGCACCCAAAACACAGCCCTACAATGAGTCCCTGTAGGCCACACAATGGGTTTCAAGTCCAAACTGCTTTCAAAAGGCTGGTGCCAACCAGGGAATCCCCGAAGAGCAGGAAGAGGAGGAGCAGCAGCAAAGCTCCCACTCCACTCGCTCCCTTTATCGCGGGGATTCTCGGCGCTTTTCCTCACACCGAGGACGAGCCGGGAGACCTTCTTCACTTATTCCTGCCCGTCCAAGGAAGGCTGCGAGGGAGAGGCGGGGAAGGCTGCGGGGACCAGCCCTTCCACACGCCCCTGCCCTGAGGGGCTGCGGCCGCTCGGCTTGGCCCCGCGGGCAGCGCGGGGTCCCCCCTCCCCGCAGCCCCCGTGTGGAAAAAAAAAAGGGCGGGCGGGGGAGGTGATGCTGGCACTGCCCCCCTTTCTCCCCTCACGCCATCTCCGACCTCTCCCCCTCACACACACGCGCGCCCCGCTTCACTGCGACTCCCACCCGGCTCTCACCTCATCCACCGCCCGGCGGGGCAGGTGCAGCATCCCCAGGAGCAGCTTAAGCTTGACGGCCGAGGAAAGGCCGTGGAAACAGAGACGGATGTTGTCGATGACCGAGGCCGTGAGCAGCGAGGCGATGCTCGGCGGCGCCCACAGCTCGTCCGTGGAGCCCAGTTTGTTGTGCAGCCACAGGCCGGTGTCGCTCTCCCGCATCGACGCCATCTTGGGAGCGGGGCGAAAAAAGAGGGGATTCTCGACGGGCATTTTATGAAGGCACCTAAAGGGAGGAAGGGAGGGGGTGAGGACCCCTGCGGGTCGCCGTCTTGTTCGTAAGCCAAAATGGCGGCGCCCAATGAGATTGCGCTTGGGAAGGCGGAGGCTATGCCGTAACCTAAAATGGCGGCGCCCAGGAGGGGATATGCAATAAGGCGCTTCTCATCTCTCGGCTAAGTGCAAAATGGCGCCCGCCACAGCTTTTCGTCCGTACTGCAAGATGGCGGCGCCTCACTGTAGAGAAGCTCCTCTATCAGCCCCAACTCATTGTCCCTCACAGTCCGCCCTGACTCCTCCTGGGCAGAAATGGGAGGAGAACCGCGAGCGGGCCGCCGAGCCGCGGCGGGGCTGGAGGCAGGGCTTCCTGCCCGAGGTGGGTTGGCCCCGGCGCGGTGTTTTCCGGAGCACCACGTCTGCTTCCCTCACAGCCCCGAAGCCCCCTCGGGCGGGCCGCCCGTTCCCTCCGCGGCCGGCCCGTGTTCCCACCCAGCGCCGCTCCCTGGCGCTAATGCCCCTTCAAAATGCTTTAAGCCAGGGCTGCGGCTCTCTCGAGAGCTGCCAGCCCTGCCCGCCCAGAGCAGCTCGGGCGAGGCGGAGAACCCGGCCGCGGTGCTGCCTCTGACGGGGGCCGTGTTTCCTCCATGATTTTTCCCGGAGATTGGCGGTCTGGCTGCCTCAGCCATGGCGGGGGTGACCTCGGGGCCGTGGCGCAGGGAGTAGGAGCGCGGAAACCCGCAGCGCATACATTCGTGTTCCCTAGCGATTCGGCTCGTTGTTATTTAAATGTGAAAAAATGAATCAATTGCCTAAATCCCGGAAGATTCAAGGGGCTTTCAAGGGCAGCATGAACGGTTCATTTTAGCGCGTCTCTGGTTGAAATTGAAGTACAGGAGTTGTAGGAGTGCAGAGCAGATTCTGCTGATCTCTTTCTCCTACGATTTTGAATGAAAACGTTTTCTTTACAACATTCTGCCTTTCAAAGACGTTGTTTACAACCTGATTTCTCTGGGAGAGCAGAGCAATTGTTGCCGAGGTGCTCTATATTTCCTCAATATAGAATCACAGAATCCTTCAGGCTGGAAAAGATCTCAAAGATCACCGAGTCCAAACATCAACCCAGCACTGTCTAGGCCACCACTAAACCCTGTGACCAAATGCCACATCTCCACGTCTTTTGAACACTTCCTGAATGGTGATTCCACTGCTTCCCTGGGCAGCCTATTCCAATGCTTAATTACCCTTTCAGTGAATATGTTTTTCTTACTCTTAAATACAAATATGGCATCATGGAATCTTTTGTTTTGTTCATGTTATCCAAATGCTGATATCCAAAATGCTGAATGTCTGCAGCTCTTGGGTACTATGACTTGTGTCAGTGTGGAAGTATTTTGAGGCAAAGAGTTTCTGTGTGAATAAATTATATATTAGTGCATTGTGATTTTTTCCCCATACCTAATCATGCTTTTTTTTTCTGGTACCGTGTAACAATTTATACTCAAATCTGATTTAAGACAGACCTTTTGTATGCAGTGAGCTGATATTTTAGAACAGCAAAATCAAAGTTGAGGCAGTCTGTATAGCACATAAATATGCAGAATTTCTGTCTCAGTATGTGAGTTCAGTATGTAGCTAGGGGAAAATTACTTTTCCACGAGTAACTATTTATCTGTTAGTTTGTACAGAAAAAAAAAAGAATAAATTGTAACTAAGACACTGAGGTAAATTATTGAATTGGAAACAGAGTATGAAATTAATTAATGCACAAGGTTTAAAAATAGCTGTAAAGGAATTGCATTAGTTTAGTCATATAATCCACATGTATTATCACTAGTAACCTTTGCTCTCCATTTATTATATACAGCTGTTAAAGGTAGGCAGCAGTATTGGTAAATCTTTGGTACATGCTTATCTATCGGGTAAAATCCATGAGATAGTGTAAAAAAGTCTAATTAGGCAAGGAAGACTAGTGATGTTCTCATCTTCTAATTGTGCAGAAAAGTAATCAACTCCTTTTCAAGCTGTGTTGGGGGAGGTAGATCAGAGCATGTTTGTACAGCTGGTTGTCTTCAAGCATAGCTGTAACACAGTTAACCTGGTTCTGTGAGATGGCACAAACTGCACCAGTTCAGGTGGCTGGACTGGCTGTCCTTTGAAAGGATAGCTCTGTTTCCCTAAAGTTATTGTGGGATTTGGTGCTGCTTTTCTCAGGAGGGCCAAACTGCAGGCTGATGGAAGCTAAGGACGGGTTATTACACACACTCTGTTCCTGTGCTTTCCTTGAGGTATCTATTTTTGAGCACTGTCACTGTTAAGGCACTGAGCTGCATGACCATCTCGTCTGAGCAGCTGTGATCACTTCTGTGCTTTTATCTGAATGTGACTTGAGAAGGGAGCCTGTTCTGTGATGTGTATGTGGAATGTGGGGATTTGCATAGTCAGTTTGGCTCCAGCCCTATCACCTGCAGATTTGTCCCTCTGGCTCTTAACTGAAGAGGCATCAGATGCTCTGGAGGTTAAGACAAAGTGCCAGCCCCCTGTATGAGCTTTTGTCCTGCCAGCTACTCGTACCTTAAATTTGTGTTGGAATAAAGTGCTTTATTATTATTTTTTAAACCTAAATTTTGTCTAGCTTGGGTAGTGATTTTAGTGCTTTATTATTATTTTTTTAAACCTAAATTTTGTTTAGCTTGGGTAGTGATTTTCAGAGTGATATGGCAAATATGAAAAGGCTCGTTCCTCAGGGATTTCTGGAGCTGGAAATGACATACTTGATTTCTCTGGAATGCTTTATATCCCTCAAGATGTTGCATTGCACAGATAACTGTCTGCAGATGTTTTTTCCTGTAAGTTGCAGGTCCCTATTTCAAAGGAGGTGATGTTGAATATGAAATTGTTGAGAACAGTTGGAGTGTGCTACAAAATTTACCCGGTCATGAGAGTATTGAAATAAGAGCCAGACATAGGCAACGGTTCATGTCTTTGAATTGTTTTAAGAAAGGTGCAACTTTTTCTCACACCAAAACCAGTGCTCCATGACTTGCCCAACCTGCAGTTTTAGCTTGTTACCTGTTGAAATATTATCTGTCTAGTCCTGCACTACCCAGAGCGGGGTGCTGTGTTACCTGTCAGATTCAGGATAATTGTGTGTGTACCCAGCAGGATGTCCAGGGGTAGAGCCTGGAGTTATCCTGGTTCGAGGGAAAGCAGCACAGCATCTGGTACACAGATAGGCAGAGGTTTCAGTTTGGTGTTTGCACTGATCTCTCAATGGACAAGAAGCTGCTTTACTGTTTTTAAGGAAGTGCTGAGGCATGTGCAGTAAACACAGCGTTGGCATGAGCAGTGGCACTAAGTTCCCACTGGCACCTCGTCCTGCAGTGGCAAGCATGGCAGTGTCTGAGCCAGCAGGGCTTTGGGCTGTGATTCATGCCATGCTCACAGGGGCCAGCCCAGGAAGGCACACAGAGCAGTAGATTGTGTATTATAATATAATTTATCCTCCTGCTCCCCCAACATTGCCATCAGGACTGAATAACAGCTTTTCTGTGAACTTTTGTGTTTGTATCTTGAGTTCTAAATACCACATCTTTTCCATAGGCTTTTAAAATGCAGTTTCCTAGGTTTTCAAAGCAGAAAAAGAAGATAAATTTTATCCTTTGATATCAGGCTGCCATGTAAGTTTACTGTGGGGTTAAGCATTTAGAGCTGTCAGGGGCACTAATGGAGTAACTGGTAGTAATACAAGTCTAATATCCTTTATGGTAACTGACCCACTTTCTCAGTGGGTCTAAGGTACACAGTTAATTGTTATTAAGCAGTAGTTGATTTTATAAAATGGTATTTAATGTCTGTTTGAAGACCTGTAAATACATTATACATTTTCATGGTAATTCAGTTTGTAAAATGCTGCTTATTATGAGTTAATGCAATTGTGTGGGTGCATCATTTTGTGTGGGAGTTTTATTTGACCCATTTTAAGACTGCTGTAGCAGTGTGATCTGAAAGGACACATGGGCTGAGAATTTACTCAAATGAAACCAGATTATCTGACTTCCTCAAGTCTAAGGCAAAGCTTCCTTGTGTGAACCTCCTGTGTCAGCTGTGACACAGCCAGCTCCCTTCCCTGGCAGGCAAAGCCTCTGGCAGAAATAAAGAGAAATAAAGATAGAAGCTATGAAGAATGTGCTGGTACATCTTGTCCTGTGAATTGGCATGGCATGATGGGCAGTAATTGTTTCAATGGTGCTCCATCTGCTGCCTGTGTCCAGGATTATGCTTACATTGCTGTCATACCCTCTTGCAACTTCAGTCACATGATTTTGTGATTATTTTCCCTCTCAAATAAACTTCAAAGTGATGTAGTGACTTAAGACCTGTGATGAAAATGGCCCATGAAGGGGAAGAGGTTGAACTCAAGACAGTAATTTCCCTTCTATCTTGCTCTAGAGCAGTTTAACTTGGTACACTCCCACTCTGGGCTCTGATGTGTGGCTGATGGGGCCTGAACTCTGAAGGTCAGCAGTGATGAAACAATTTCATTGAGGTCTCTGTAGAGCAGCACACCTACCTGAGAGGTCCCATCCTTGAGGGAACATCCATCTGTTGGAAACAGATCTGTTTGGTTGCCTTTGCCACCTCTTCCATTGTCTTCCTTTTACTCTTGATTTTAGTAAGATTTTTAATAGATTAATGTAACAAAAGAAATAATTAAAATTGTTATTTAAAACATGAAACAATGAATGCAGAGCTCAATTAACTTCTCAATTACTTCTAATAAATAAAAACACCATCATTATGAGCAGTCCAAATACCATTAGTCAGACCTAACAATGTGAGAAATTAAAGACCATTAGAGGTATTGAAAAACCCCTAGGACCTAAAACACAAAATGCTGCACACAAATAATTTGTTGTTTTAAAATCACATATTTGCCCGTGCACTCTGCTTCAAATTGTCTCTGCTTATGGTGATATAGCCAAGTGGTAGAAAGGCCTTGCATTGGATCATCTGTTGCTTGACATCTCATGGCATACAGTGTATAAAGCATCCTATTGTTATTTTGCTGGAGGCATAATGCTTTCAGCAGCTGTCACAATGAAATTGTGCTGTGAAATGAGGGGTATTAAAGGTTGTGACATCAGGGCACGTTGAGACAATGCTGTGATCTTCCACAAGGAAGTCATGAAGTTTTCAAGGAAGAATGCTTCCCTCTTCATAACCCCCAGGACTTTGTTTGCCAACACCTATAAGTTTCTTTCCTTTTTTCTCTCCCTCTTTATTATGTTTCAGAAACTATTCTTCATCTTATTTCATTTTTTATCACTCTTCATGCATATGGAATTCAGGAATGTAGGACTGGATGAGATGTCCTACATGACCACTTGCTGTCATGTGCCATGTTATTACATCAGTCTTTTTATAAGCTATTAAACTCCATGTTGCAACTGGCTTGACGGTGTTATCCTGCTGCTGAAGGCAGAAGAGTATTCCAGAAACTCACTGCTCTGGCAAGGATTGCTACCTTCTAATTTCACAGCTAGACTGCACCCATTTTTGTGAACAGCTTCTTCTCTCTTTGCAAACCGGATGAACTTTGAATTAAAGTAGAATTTTTCATCCTCTGTAACAATTTTTTTGCTCCTCATTTCTCTGTTTTAATGATATTTGATACTTTCCTTGCCACACCTCTTGATGGAGTTCCAGGGTGCAGTTTGCATTATTTGCAGTGAGAATGCACTGTTGGCCTAAATGGGCTTCTGCTCAGCCCAACATTAGCCTGATTCCTTGGTCCTTCTGCTGGGCTGATGCTCAGCCAGTTTCCCACCTGTCCTCATGCCTGGGGTTTTCCATCAAGCCTGAGGTGTCTCTTGGCCTAGTCCTCAGATTTATCAAGATCTCTGTGGACTGAGTTCTGCTAGTCCTCAGGCAGTCCTCATGTCAGCACTCCTTAATTTGGCATCCATAAATGTGCTCAGGGTGCACTCTGTGTCATCATCTGACACACACTGTTCTTCACTAGCTGCACATCAGCCATTCCTTGAGCCTGGCCGTCCAGCCAGTTTTCAAACCATCTGACAGACTGGCTGCCCAGCCCTTGCTTTCTCAAAAAGACCATTTTTTGGTGTCATTGTATAAATTAAAGTAGAAGATAACCAGGATTTTTTTGTTTGTTAGCTTTTGTTGGTTGTTTGTTTGGGGTTTTTTTGGTTTTTTGTTGTTTGGTTGGTTTTTTTTTGGTCATAGATCCCACACTGAGCACTTGAAGAGAGTTTAAAAGCCCAAGGATCACAGAAAGGACATACTAAAATAATCTGGATAGGAATTACAGTACCTAACTCTTAACCAGACAGCATTGTGTTACATGTGCCCTTTTCCACTGTTTGAGATACTCCATGTGTGATACAGCTGGATGTTCCAGCTGGGATTTGGGAGATGTAGGTATCTGGGCCTGAAACTCTATGAGTCAGTGGAGAACTTGGATTTCACAGCCTGTCTCTGCCTGCTCAGAATCCTGGTCAACAGTGGTAGCAACACAAGATAGAAGTACTCAAATTTAGAAGTTGATAACTCTCACAGACAAAATTTCCTGCTTTTAGTGGTAGCTCCTGACCCAGTGAGCTTTCCAGAGCTATTGCTGATGTATTTCTTACTCTTATAATTAAAAGAGAGATTTCTTAAGGCAGTATTCGCTTGAGTTCCATGCATAAAGTCAAAGAATTCTCTCTCACACACACACAAAATTTGATGCAAATCATTAATCAAAAAATTATAAAAATTCACCCAGCTGTCCAGCTTGTCTGACTAAACCATAAATACCAGTTAGTGCCTGACAGTTAAGATCTCTGGTGTTAGTTCAGATTCTGCTGTGAGAAGTGGAGTCTTTTTTTGAAAAACACAGATTACAGTAGGGAAAAAAATGCAGACATGTCCAAATACCATGACAAGATAAATATATCTGAGGAATCTGGCTGAAATAAAAACATCTGTCATCATTTAAGGGATACTATGAACTTGAACCATAGTCCCTAAAAGATAAAATGAACTGAAAACTTTTCAAGGTTTTTTATGCCAGTGAATTCTCTCCACCTATTTTTGGTTTTGAAGTAACATTTAAAAGTGTTTTATTTTTGCTCTTTTCATTGCGATGAGAAAAATCCAAATAAGCGGGGAAGATTAATAGCTTACTCCACAACTTCAGAGCTAGATATTTTAATCTTTTCTCACTTGTACATTATCTTAAGCTTTATTGGCTTTATTGTACAAGTGTTTCTTGCAAATGCTTTACTTTTAAAGTAATACTTCTGTAATCTGTAGGAAAGGTTAGGCTTATAGCAAAACATAATTATATTTTATCAGATATAATTGGAAAAATAAACAATTTTGCAGGCTTACACTCCTTGTATTTGGTCTGATTTCATCTAATAAAACATATTACCTCTCCTTCCAAACTCTCTTTTCCAGCACAGATTTTCTCAGCATGGCTGGATTTCCTCCAGAACTGAAATAATAAATTACAAAGTTGCAGCTTTTGCAGGCAGACTTAGAATATTTGTATGTGATTGTTCATGAATTATTGAGGCATTGCTACTCTCGGAACAAACTGATGTTGCATATACATTATAGAATCAGTAAATTAACTCAGATTAGTATGATGTGCTGAGAATTTTCTTTCTTTTTTAAAAAGTTATTATTATGATTTCAGCAAGACTTTTGTTGTATTCTAGGAACTGAGGTGATATCCTGATAAACACATTTACAGGGAGCTTCAAATGGCATAAATTTGGTTCGCATGTACTATTGGTATCCTTTGGTGTGGTTCTGCTTGCCAGTGGATTGTGTTGACTCAATCCCTGCTAAAAAGGATTCCTGTTGTCATCTTAAAAGAAAGGCTTTGTACCTTCTCGGTGGTTTCTTATGAGCAACTCCTTGCAGTACTGACTCCTCCTTCTCAGCATAGCCAGCAAAGCTTCATGTGATCTCTCCACCCAGCTAATGTGGTGTCCTTCTATACCACTCATCCTTACTGTACACAGCTGTTGCTTGTTAGGGGCATCTGGTTGCTTGTAATCTTTGATAATTAGGTTTAGCTGCCACTCCTCAGGGGTGAAATTACCTTTTACACTATCTTTGTTACGTTTTACATTCTATCCCTCGACAGATTCCCACCATTTTATGAGATTTGTGCATGTCTTACCCTGTTTAACAAAGAGGCAGCAAAGCACTAGGGTAGATGAAATTCTATCCTGCTTAGGGCCAGGAAAGAAAACTAGATGAGGCAGGTCTTTAATTCAATTCTCCAGCACCTCATTGGTGGTTTTTACTGGACATTTTTCTTCTTGAAGAATCACAGAATGATGGAATGGTTTGTGTTGGAAGGGACATTCCAGATCATCTTGTTCCAACCCACTGCCATGGGCAGCCTTCCACTAGACCAGGGTGCTCAGAGCCCCATCCAGCCTGGCCTTGAACACTGCCAGGGACAGACATCCCCAAATTCCCTGGAAGACTTCTCCCAGTGCCTCATCACCCTCTTCTGAAAAAGAGAGATAAACTGGGTAAACCAAAGAGGAGAAAGCTGGAGATAAAAATAATGTTGCACTCTTCCCAATTTACAGTTGTGTTAATGAGGAGGATGTTTAAATCCAGCTTAGTGCGTTAATCCATTTTTTACTGTTGGGTGATGTGAAGTAGCTTGTAGGAAAATGTTCTGGAATGGATTGAATTGACACTTACACAGAAGAGTTTTTGATCTACAGCTCTCAATGCCCTTTTCAAAGGCAACATCATGGACTTAGCTTTTCCAGCTGATGGAGGAGGGAGTGAGAAGAGTGAAACAGGAAAGAGAAAATGAAAAAAAATAAAATCCTTAATAATGATAATTTTTAAAAATCAGTAAATGTTTTGGGAAAAGTAATTATATAAATTTTCCATATTATTTCTTAAAGTATCTTCAGATCCTACTTAGGAGACCATCATTAGGAGGTCAGGCATAGTAGGGAGGCGCTAAACAGGGAGCAATCTCACAAACAGACTCACTGGCAATGAGCTGTGTCATAGGGTGACAAAAATAATATAAAAGCTTTTAGGGCTGCAAAGTCAAACATTCTTCAGTTTAAAAATGCCAGGATTTGTGTTGTTTTCAGAACTTTGATTTGCCTTCTGTTGTATTTGATTGCTAGGCAGTCATTAATGACAGGAGCTCATTAGTGGCCAGAGAGGACAGTAGTCATTTAATGAGCCATTCTTCAATATTTGTTCTTTTTGATGCTTGATATGGCTATGCCTTACTACTTACTGTTCAAATCCTGCTGTGAAGGCAGAGTTACCAGTTTTGTTATGCATTTTTCAGTGATATACAACAGGGTAGGAGCTGAGAGCTTCACAAACAGAATTCAGTGTATTTTGATAACATCCTCATAAACTAAGGAGAAAACAGCATTACAGCTAATTACATTACATTGCAGCTACATTTTTAGCCATAAAAGCACAAGATTAGAGTTTAGGCTTTCAGCAAAACCCTGCACCCAGTTCATGGCCAGCCACGAAAAATGGGTTTTTAAGTGGCTAATTCAGTAGTCTGTGAGAAGGATAAAAATAGAATCCAGTCCTTCTGAGCTACATACAAATGCCTTAGCCTGGAACCACTTTTTTTCCTCCTGCAATCATGGTGTTCACTGTCTGCAACATTCTCTGGACAAGATCTGATTCATCACACAATCCTGACTCATCTCCATACCATGGTCCATTCTGTTCACTGAGTTGCTATATACAGCTCTATGCCAAAAAGCTAGATATGCTTCCCTAAGCATGATGGAAAAGTGGTAGAGGGAGAAAAAAGAAAAAAAAAAAAAAAAGAGAGAGAAAAAAAAGACCATTCTTGCAAACATTTCTAGCATGCTCAATGGTCCTGGTATTCCTCTGCCTCTACACTGATGTGGCTTCAGTGTGTGTCTGTGCACGTGTAGGTTAAATGTATAAAAACCCCTTTATTTGAAAGATGGGTTAAAAACGGCTCATGAGGTGTGTGGAAGACAAGTGCTGAGATGGAGAGGAGGATTTCTGGTTGCCAAGAGGCTTAGGGGAATTTGCTGGAAGGAAAAGGAGGCCTCATTTAGTTCTGGAAGGATGTGTCTTGCTGTTTCCCAACACTCGTCCAGATGGTTAATGTGATCCTGACCTGTGAAAGACAACAGGATGCCCCTCACCCTGAGAGATTAGGCACTGCTATTCATTGCACCACTTCCCTCCTTTAAAAGAGCAAGATAAAATCAATTCTCATCCTTTTCCTGATGGGTGATGGAGCTAAACCCCTTGAAGAAGTGATAACACCTAGGAGAGGGATTGTTTTGCCTTTAAATTCCTATCAACAGCCTTCTTGTGGAGGGTGTGCTTCAGCTTCTTGGTCTCTGTATGTGAGTGTCTGGAAGCTGTTGAGTGCCTTTGCTGGGACTGTCTGTGAGTGATGAGTGCAAAAACAAGATAATTCCTAGTGGTTTTCTCGTGTCTGTAGTTCTCTGGGTACTCTTCCAAATGGCAGGAGAGCCTGGAACTCCTCAAGATGAGCCTGGATCTCCTCCAGGTGCAGCAGAACAGTGGGGTGTCTGCAGCAGACAGGGTAGGGTGGCACCGTTAGTGTGTTACAGCTGTGCTGGGACAGGGACATCTTGCATGAGCAGCTGTGTGTGAAGTGTAACAACGGCCTGAGGTGGCAGCAGGGCCAGGTTTGGCTCTGCTGCACAGCTCTGCTCTGCTTGAGTGGCTACAGCTGCTCCAGGTGGGCATTACAGGCCTACCAACACAGCTTTGGGAGTAGAGAGAGAATTCCTGTTCCTTCTGCAGTACAGGCAGACAGGATCCCCCTTCACATTACCCTTACAGCAGGAGAAGAGATTGAGAACTCAGTGCCAGCATTGAGAAAGAAGTCAAGTGTTTGATGGATCTTTGTGCATGAGGATGCAGCAAGCTCAGTGCATCTGTATGTGCAGGAAATGTGAAGAGCCCCTGGCTCATGGGAGCTGAAAGTCATAAAACATTCGTGGACTTCAACTCACAAGCTCCCGTAAGTTTTTACAGAACATTTTTAAACTGAGGCTGTCACAGGCTCATCACTTGGCCCAAGTTTGTACAGTGACTCATAGGAGCAGTGAGAAGCACATCCCTGATACAGAGTTTCCCTGTTAAAGTTTGAGGCTCTGCATTAAACTAGGAGCTGCACAAACATTTTAACAGAGCAGCCTTGCATTTCTTTTATTAAGATGGCCATTCTGCAATCTTTTATTCTCATGAACAGCTGAACCAATCTTTTAATAAACAAGCAAACAAAATACCCTTCAGGTCCTCAGCAGTCAGCCAGCACAGAAAATCTCATTCAAACAGTTAAGGCTGAATTTGTAAAGTACTGATGACAAACCTCCTAATGAAAGTGTCAGAAGTCATGACATGCAGACACTTACTTTTACAAGCTACTAATTCATGAGATCTTGTACCTTCTGTTTCTTGCAGCTGTGTTCCTCAAATCAGCTTAGTGGTGCAAAGGGTTAGTTTGAGGTGAGAGAACTCAAAACTTTATGTTTTAAATTAGATAAATTATTAATTATTGCTTGATAATTATTAATTTGTTTGAGCAAGACTGAAAAAATGTGAAACAGATGAGCTAAGCTTATAGCAACAGTTTAGAACATGAAGGGATGCATCTTGCAGCATCTGGCCTTTCAGGCTGTTTTATTACAGATAAGCATAGATGTCTTAATTTCCACTTGAGAGATCTGCCCAGATCATACCTGTTCTCATTTCTGTAACCAAAAGGTGGCAGCATATTGTCTCCTTTCCCTCTCCATCCATACCAGCTCTAAGCTCCTGAATAACCTTACTTGCTCAGTTTGTCGGAATGCCAGGAAGCCCAGAACAATCATGCTGACTCAGGAACACTGATGAGATCTTATGTAAAATCAACTCTTTATCACCTTTAAATAGAAGCAGGAATAGATCAAGGTCTGGTGATTTTATCGCATTGTTTCAATGACAGCCTGATTGACTTTTGGAAATGAGAAAAAGGGTTAAATTTCAGCTCAGTGGTGTAACTTCAGAAGGGACATCTACCTATAGACCTTAACACTTTTGTTAACATTAATGATTGTTAAAAAGCCTGAGGCAGATAATGGTGGTATGTGCCAGATACTACTGCTATGTCAGACTTTAACTCAGTTTTGTTCCTGCTTAGGTACTTCCTGCTTTGGTAAATAGACAGAAGGCCAGTGGGCATCCAAAGGTGAGCAAAGGTGAGCCAAATACTTCATGTAGTGCAAATACCAAGGTGAAAAGTACATGAATGTACCCGTTGAGTTTTGCTGCATGAAGGCATCAGTTCAGAGGCTTCTGGAAAGATGCCCAGAGACACCCATTTCCCATTTGGCTGGTAAAGTGATCTGGAGGTGGAGGAAAGCATTCTGAAACACAAGCTGCTCTCAGATCTACAGGGGTGCCATGTACTTGGCACAATGCCCCAAGTCCTCAGGAAACACAACTGCTACAGAGCATTGCTGCGTGTCCTCAACAACTCAAACATCCACGTGCATGTCAAACTCCTTCCTGCTCTCTGCACTGGTTTCCCATGCTCAAACTCCAGGTCTCAGTCATTATTTCCCTGCTGCTCTGTGGCCTGGCCTGAGAACTATGGGTGACACTCTCTGGGGTGTTGGGTGGAGTTAACAGTGCCTGAGGCACTGGGGAGCTTTTTACCACCAGGGTAAAAAAAGCCCTTCAGCTTGAGAGGATTTAGAACTTCTGTTAGCCCCAGCTGAAGAACAGGTGTGCAGGAAGGATAAGAAAGTTTTTGGTAATTACAGAAAACTTTAGGGTCACTTTCAATCTCCAGCACTGTAGATGCCTATAAAAGAAAATCCCATGAGTACAAGCCTCAGCAGCCATTCAGTCTGAGGCCAGAAGCTTTTCTGAAGTTATATGATACACTTAGTTCACCAGGTTGCTTCAGCTGGCAAGTGTGGCTTGTGGTAAGCAGCAATCCCACGTGGCATTGTTCTTGCTGTCCATGACCAGAGATCAGAGCTGGGTGGAGGTTTGAGGAGAATGATGTGGGAGCTGGTGCTGACAAGCAAGATGCAGATGCAGCGGGGGTTGCTTAGGTGGCTGAGAACAAGGGCTCTTTTGTCTTGGTCACAACTGCCAGGGTAGATGCATTTTGGGGAGTAGCTCACAGACTGAGGACACAACTCTTGCAGAAGTTAAGGGTCATTCCTCCAAATGGAAGATGGTTTTTGGCCTGATGTCTCTGACACAGAAACATCATTCATTTAACTAAGAAAGCTCTCCAAATGTCACATTCTCCCTCCTAAGAGTGGAAGAGGAATAACAATGCTTATATGAAAATTTTATGTGATGTTAGCGCAGCACATGAATGCAAAGTACTAAAATAAACTTAGCAATGAGGCCATGTAAAAGCACATGTGGAGGAGGATTTCCAGGCAGTAATCTGGCTCTGCCATAAGTAGAGATGCCTGTGAGGGAGGCTGGTGGATTTTGGTGTGGTTGTTGTATCCAGGTGCTCCTCAGCAGCACAGCACTGGGTGGGTGGTTTGATGTGCAGTAATTCTTGGTTTTGGCTGCTGTGTGACAGCTGCTCCTGGCTGGACAGTGCCTGGAACTTGCCTTCCTATTTAATCTATCTGCAGTTCAGCCACCTTTCCACAATGTCAGCATTGGCTCTGGAAAGAGATGATAACCAACAAAAAGTGGCACACATTGTCCCTGCCCACGGCAGGGAGGTTGGAGCTAAATCATCTCTGAGGTCCCTCCCAGCCCAGCCCATTCTGTGGTTCTGTGGTGAGCCCCAGCCACTGCAAGTCTGTTACTCAGAGGAGGGGTGCCTCCCACCAGTCACACTTGGTTTTATGTCTATCATCAGAGAGACTGAAAAAGGATAGTATCATTAATATTCTTGTGTGAACTTAGAAAGGCACAGGTGGGAAAATCCTCTGTGAATTGTCTTATATTTTACATGCTGTCAGCCAGGTGATGTGTTAATACAATTCATCCATGCCAATATGAGCAGATTTCAAAGTTGCTTGTCCATTGCTCCCTTCATTTCCCACCTCTTGTTGAACAGCTGGTCTCTAGAAACAGAGGAATTATTTCTGTTTGGAGGTTTCAGAAAGAGCTTGAAAGATAAAGAACAGAGAGCACCTCATTGTGTTCTCTCTCTCCCTCGTTGTTAGCACAGCTGGAAAATTGCATGACTGTAAATCTCAGTCCTTTTTAGACCTGGAATAGACATTCAGCACAGGTTCTATATTGAATGGGAATCTATTTTCCTTTATCCTGTATTTCAAAAACATCTGTAGTTCACAGCTAAGATCAAAACTGAAAAGTCTGCATGTCAAATGGAAATGTCAACATAGTATGGTGTGACATGAACAGTGTCCAAACATTTTCTTATGGCTTTTATTTTTGCTGGTGCAATAAAGGTATTTTTTAACATTTGTCTGTCTCAGAAGATGGGGTCTTAAAATGGTATTGTATTTATTCTGGAAAGTTACCATTTCTGCTGCATTTATACCCTTCTCCTTTTCTCCAGTGACATTTGCAATTTAACACTGGTTAGAAGAGCCATAATTCATGTGTTGAGAAACATCCCCTACCACAATATCCAGCCTCTTTTTCACCTAGATAGAAAATGCTAGCAAAAAAAAAGTGTAGCCTGCATCAAATTTAAATAGCTGATCTCAAGATAAAAGGTGACTCATGCCATAATCAGTCTTCAAAGGCTGTTCTTATGGAAAAGGTGACAGTTTAATCCTCTGGTAATTTCAGTGTTTGGAAAGTGGCAATTTTCAACTCCATCTTGGAAGAAATTAGTTGCCAATTAGGGCATTCTGTAGCATGAAGATGTGATGTCTAAGTACAGTATGTGCCTCTGCTCTCCAATATACTTTTACACTTATATCTAGACCTGGTCTATAAAAATCCACTTGTTTTGGTAGTTGCTATTAGTTAATGAGAAGCAGCAGGCTTTTTGAATAATCTAATGACTCCTGACTGCGCTTAATTACTGCCTTTAAAAAACATACATCTGACATTTTCTCTAATAAATAAAATAGTTGACTAAGTAGAAACAGTCCAACTAATAAAATAATTGATAGCAAAACAGCAAATATTTTCTTCGTTCTCGGAATTTTAAAATTCCAGAATATGCACATGCTTTAAATTTTTTTTCTTTTTATTTGTTTGGTTGGTTTTGGTTTTTAGCAGACCTGGAGCAGAAAAGCACTTTGGGAGGTCTAAGTGAGGGGAATGAGGAGAATAATGAGGAGAAGCACTCCTGAGGTTCAGGATGAGGAGGGCAATACTGCTGGTCTGGAACTGAATAATTGTTCTCTCCTCAGAAAGGAAACCGTCTGGAAGCAGGCAATCCTGCCTCCCAAGGAGGCAAGGTCCCACAGCTGGTTGGCTGATGGGAGGTGCTTTGCCTCTCTGGAAGGCAGCAGCTCTTGCTGAGCTC
This sequence comes from Hypocryptadius cinnamomeus, assembly GCA_013400635.1. Taxonomy (NCBI): domain Eukaryota; kingdom Metazoa; phylum Chordata; class Aves; order Passeriformes; family Zosteropidae; genus Hypocryptadius; species Hypocryptadius cinnamomeus. The sequence goes on along the minus strand of VYZP01072097.1, from coordinate 98,963 downwards.
AGAACCCAGTTTAAGCCAGGAGCTGACAGCCTCACAAGTGCCTGTGTAAGGGGCTGTGGCTCCTGGCTCTGCTGCAGCCCAGCAGCACTCTTGGCTGCCATGGGTGTCCCACACCACCAATCTGTCTTCTAAACCATGCATAAAGGCCCTCCAGTAGCATCAGTGCAACAGGGCAGTGAATCAAATTGTGCACATCAAGGGAAAAATGTTAAATACTTCTAGCTTTAAAACTGCCAAACAGATGTTCTTTGGTTTTGACTCAAAACCATTCAAGTTTAAATACAAAAGCAGCTGAGCCAAGTGGGAGCATTTCAAGCTCCAAAACCCCACTGGAACCAACAGGGAATGGTAGGCTTGTTTTGTTCTCACACCAGTACATAAATTCTGTTTCACAAGCTTTCTCTGAATTAATTTCTGTTCCAGGACAGTGTATGAAAAAAATAGCAATTGGAGAGGTGAAGTGAGGACCACAATAAAAGTTGTAATTCAGCTTTAGCAGCCCAGGATGCTGCAGCCACGTTTGTCTGCCCACTGCATGCTTTTAAAAACACTCTAGAAAGCCTTGGTACCTCTTTGTCAAAAGGGTACTTCATCTAACATTACTAGAAAACCTTTCTTTGCCTCAACTATATTGTAAACATGATACAAATCCATGAGAGTTTTTTTCCTTTTTAATCTTGAGAAACTATTTATTTTGAACTGCTTGTTAAAAAATCTCCTTATATGACAGCCCCATTCCCTGGATGAGAGCCCATTGCCCCACAGTGATTCAGGGTCAGTAACTCTGGAGAGATGCCCATGTTAGCAACATCAGCCTATCACAAGGGCACTGTTAGCAGAGACATTGCAGGAATTTATGCCTTGAAAAATTCAGTCTTTTAACTCTCACATAATCTCCTTTTTCTTCCTCCTGATGCAATTTCCAGAACATAGTGGGAAATGAAGTTAAAGATACCTGTTTTCTGAGGAGAGGATGCTGCTTTCAGGGATAAAAATGCAGATGCTGGCCCAGAGAAGATTCCTTGGTAAGAGAAAAATATTTATGCAACCAAGAGTTCTCCCTTGTTCTTTCCATTTTTGGGATGTGGACATGAGAAGTAGCTTGTGCATTATCACAAATTCAAACAGCACCTAAAATAATGTGGGAGGGTACTGTGGACTGCTCACATTCCTGGGGACAGGATGGTTTTCCCTATTGCAGAGTCCTCACCCAGAAGAAATGAAGATAAATAGCTAGGTGGTTACTGCCTTGTCTTTCCCATATCCCTAAAATTAAAAGGGAAGTTCTAGAAAAGGCAAGATGGGATTCAGTGTGAAAAAGATGGAGAACCTCTAGAGAGGGCCTTTCTAGCACTTGTACAGCCTCCTGTTCACCTTGGAGCCAGCTGTTATTTTTTGGGAGATGGAATGGGCTGCTTCTTCTCTCAACCCTCTGCTGCCTATAATATTCTTCTTTTAAAAAATGCATGTTTGTGTCTTGCTGTACCCAAATAGCTGATCCACACTGACTCAGCACATGCCCAGCACCCACACGGAATTACTGACTGATCTCAGGGAACCTGTGCCACTCACCAGCTCAGTATTTTGAGAAGTTCCCAGGTGTGTTTGGAGTTCTCAGGGTGTTTGTGTGACTTTTAAGAACAGGAGTCTGCCTTTGTTCTACATTCACCTCAGTCTTTGCAGTCTGTGTGGCTGTAGCTGTGTTAGCAGCTGATGATGCTGGTTCTGGCAGGTGGGACAAGGGAGGGGTCATTCAGTGACACTCCAGTGCCCTTTACAATGCACTGTGTGGTCTACTGTGCCAGACATGAGGGGATAAGGAGCTAATGTGCTTCTTCCAGCCACCCTTCTACAGAACAGTAGCATTTTGGCAGAGGGATAAGGCAGGGGAGATGTGCAGAAGCAACCATTTCTTTGGAGGGTTGATAAAATGCACTCAGAGAGCTGAGTGCCCAAACACGGGTCAGTGTTCAAACACTGCAGCTGAGCATTGGAAAATAACAGAGGCTGAGAGACAAAAGATGTCAAATGGGGACAAAGAACTAAAAGCTAGAGAGAATGCAGAAGTTATCTAAGAGACAAGAGCAGTATATGAAAGGAGCAGAGGGTAAGAAAAGAAAAGACACTGCTTTCCTTTTCTATCAACTGCCACACTGTCCTGTGCACATCTCTGAGCACCTGGTAAAATATCTTCTGTGATAGAAGATATTTTATATCTTCTAGATAGAGAGGAGTTCTCTTCCTCCTCACCTTGAAAATTTGGCTGCACTGTAAATAACCCATTCCTGATTTTAAGCATAAGCACTGTTTCAAACTATTAAAATTGTATAAGCTCCTGTCCAACTCCCACGCAGGCAGTGCTGAATTTTGGAAGAGGTGTTTGGCTGCTTTGGCAGGCAGATTCACCTATCAGTCTGAGCTGCTTACAGTGTCCTGACAGCTCTGGGTTCCACCACAACAGTGAAAAATCACCTTTGTCTTGATTTGCCAAGGTCTAAATCTCTAAAACCAGTAATCCACAGAAATCATGGTAATGGGACATGACAAAGTGAGCAAGACTTTGTGGTTCATGGGATCATAGAATCAAAGGGCTGAAAGGTATCTTTAAAGGGCAAACCCCCTGCAATGAGCAGTGACATTTCCAGCAGATCAGTCTGCTCAGAGCTCTGTCCAACCTGACCTTGAATGTTCCTAGGGATGAGGCATCTACCACCTCCCTGGATAACTTTTTCCAGTGTTTCACCATCCACACAGAAATTTTTCTTTCTTATATCTAAGTGAAATCTACCCTTTTTTTGGTTTTAAACCATTACCCCTTGTCCTATCACAACAGGCCCTGCTAAAAATTTTGTCCCCCTCTTTCTTGTAAACTCTCTTCAAGTACTGAAATTCCATCTGTTTTAGAGTTTTTTAATACACCTCTCACCATGGCATATTTGTTTGTTTCCCTTCTGCACCCTCAACTCCTTAAGATATACTTTTTTCTTCTTTTTTTTTTCCCATGGTAGCAACTTCTGTTGCTTTTTAAGTGGGCAGATGTGAAGATGAGAAATTCAAGAGAAAAAGAAACAATTCAGTGGAAAATTTCAGCATTTCAACCTCCCAGAAGGTTGCCAAGTATTGAAAGGCTTTTATTGAGAGGAAGATTTTGCAGCATTTTCTAATTCTGGTCAGACTCTGCATTCACCATATTTCTTCTGAAGCTACTTGTGCAGATAAATGTCCTGAACAAGATTGATTTGTCCTCAACTCTCTTAAAGTACATTTTGCATAATCTCAGAGCTGTAGGATTGTGTTTTGTAAGATGAGTTTGATACTGCTGGGGCATGAGATATTTAAGTGCCACTCTTTCTGCATACACTCATGTGGGTTACAACCACCTGCAGTGAAACCCAATATTAAAAAAGCCCAGAGCATGAGTGTGGAAGAAAGCTGAGATACTTCCCTGGGTGATAGGATGGAAAGGACACATTGCTTAGGAGCTGAGACTGCATGTCAGAGCACAGGAGGGCATCAGCTGCTGTGTGGGACGTGCCCTGCAGGCCATTTGGACAGCATTGGGAGGAATAACACAGGTTGACAGTAGTTGCTACTACAAACTGTAGTTTAGTAAATAAGACTGCCATAGGATTCTTCATAATCTCAACATAATCTGTTGTTTTGAGGGTTGCAGACCTACATTTTTTTGCCAACAGTTAGAATTTCTCCCAAAATTGCCCTAAACCAGGACAGAAACTAAGTTCTCCAAGGAACAAGTAACCCATCCTGCCCTGGTGATCAGTGTGTGTGGCATTCACATTTTCTGAAAAATCCCTTCGCCCAGGGTTTTTCTCCTGGGAAGCTGAGAAGCCTCAGAGAAAAAGGAAACCAGTTCTTATCTCATTTGCTTCTCCTGTGTTTTGCTCCTTTGGAATGTGTTTGGAGATTGTTTACCCACAAGTGATTGTTTCATTGGATTCTGGTGTGAGTTGTTTTCACTCTTTGGCCAATCAGGGCCAAGCTGTGTCGAGGCTCTGGAGAGAGTCACGAGTTTTCATTATTATCTTTATAGCATTCAGTAAGTATCCTTTCTGTATTCTTTAGTATAGTATAGTATTCTTTAATATAATATAGTATCATAAAATAATAAATTAGCCTTCTGAGAACATGGAGTCAGATTCATCAATCCTCCCTGCCAGGAGGGTCCCTGCAAATACAATAAATGTGTATCCCTCCAGAATGACAGCCAGATGAGTTTGAGGATTTGGGGATTGTAATCTGTTATTGGGTGTGTTTTAGAACTTGATCCCTGCCTAGATCAAATTCTGGACCTCCTAAGGATGGGAATCTGTCCCAGTTCTGATCACTGGTTCTTGAGCCAGTTACTTAGTCTCCAACTAGCCATGCTCTCAACAGTGGTGGTTCTGGTCTGTTTTCCTGGATTTCAGCCAAGATTATGGCCACTATAGTGATACTTATGAAATTTTAATTGCTTATTTGCCTTTAGACTCAGTCTAAAAACATCCCAGGATCACAAGTGAAAAATTAATTTACAAGGTATTTTAAAGACAGACATGAGTAAGCTTTTAGCTGAAAACTGTGCAGTCACAGCTAGTGCAACATCAGGATAGTACTGCACTATCCAGCTTGCAATTTGTAGCACTGTCATTGTAGAAAGGAGAAAAAAATGCATAAAGGAGAAGCTACATCCATCAGCTTGCAAATACCTTGTGAACATGAATTCAAGTTAGAGATGCAATTTTCAAACACAAATGTGTGAACGTACATCCATCTTTAAGCTATTAAATTGTAGAGATTATAATGTCAGAATTATTGATTCTCAATGAGATCCAAGTATTGATGTCATAAAAATCATCCTGAATTAGTCTCCTGCCTGCAAAGGAGCTGATTCATAAAGCAGAGAATGGATCTGGAGGCCTCTGAATGTGGGTCTTCTGATTCCTGTAGTTTGAGAGCCCTGATGCAGACTTTAGATAATAAACACCTTTTGGAAGGAAAAATAGGTAATCAATAAACTTCCAATTTAGCAATCTCATTTTCTTTAGTTTCCTCAATTGCTCTTTGTCCAAACAGCCTTTGCAAGGAAACTGGCACTGTTTGTCAGCTGAGAGATCTCTCCAGTGTTAGAAGAGGCCCCTGGACTCCGAAGTCTGGTTCCAGACTGGGAAATTTGGGAGGTAAGAGATTGGTTCCCCTCTAGTTCAAAGCCCATTCAAGTGTCTGCATATTTAATTGCTGCACAGTACTCAAGACATCCCTGTGGGATTTGCAAACAAGTTAAAGTTGCAACTCTTATGTACTCTGAAATAGCTCCAGCACAGCTTTATTCCCCAGAGATGTGTGTGCAGGAGGGTGCACAGGGAGAGTGCAAGCCAAGGATGTCAAGTTAATGATAACCCTTCCTGAATATTTCCATGGGATTTTTAGATGCTTCTCAGCTCTCAGAGAGATGCAGGAAGATATGACCCCAATTTAGCATCTCATCCAAAAAGCAGTAAGTAGTTCTGACAGTGCAGGTCTCCCTAAGATCTGTGTGGAAAAGTTAGACTTGGATGTGAGCCCAGCCTTAGGGTTGTGCTGAAACTCAAGACTTTGGATCCTAGGATGACTTCAGGCAATCCATACTCTGACAGATAGGGACTGTGGGATTTGGATTTAGTGACAAGGAAATTGTTCCTAAAATTACTGGTGGGGAAAATGGAAGGAGGAACAATTGCAATTATTTGCTGCTACCAAGATAGGCGAGACCTGTTCAGGGAGCAAAGGCAGACTTTGCTGCTTAATTTGGTCACTCTGACACATCCCAAGAGCTTTACATTGGAAGGATAAGAATCAGAGGTTTGCTCTGTGAATAGCTCATATATCAGAATGTGGGAGAATGAGACCAGCTTTAGGTAGTTTGACTTTATTATACATCACATGTGCCTGGAGCCCTCTATCAACACTCCAGCCTTGTGGTCCTGCACCAACAAGAGCAAACACAGCCCCTGCCCTCGAGTCTGCTCAGCCCAGGGTGACAGGGGTGACAGGGGTGACAGCCAGAGGTGTGGACAGGGACATACTGGTATGACAAACACGTTTGCATGGCAGCCACAGCCCCAGCCAGATTCATCCCCAGGCTCTCCTTTGTGGGATTCATGGCAGAGGTAAAGCATAAAAGTGTGGTTGATAGAAGACAAGATGGTACCTTGTGGGGAGATTTTTGCCATGATTTAGGGGGCAGGCTATGAGAAAACATAAAAGTGTCTCCAGGAGAAATGACAGAATCTGTTTTCTTTAGTGAGGGAGAAAGTTTTCTGTAGTGACAGGATATTAGATTTAAGAGCCAAGGAGAGACCAAGCAGTGAAGAGGCTTAGAGGTAAAGACTTGAGCTTTTCTTGCAATCCCACAGAAATATTTATAGTATCAAGACATATGCTATCAAGATGAAAAAATGAAATCTCAGTAACTGCTTTGATGTTTCTTAGCTGGTGGGGATCTTGAAAAAAAAAATCCATTGTGTTCGACTTCATTATAGAAAAGAAGCTATAAATTCTCCCTGCTTTCCTCATGAATGATCCCCAAGGGCAGCTGGGGAGTCAAGTTGTTCCAGCTTTCACACAAATGTCACTTTTCACACTCAGCCCATGGTGCCTCATGAGCACCACTGCAACTTTGGACACAGTGAAATCACCACTGAGGGTGCTGTGCAGGTGCTGTATAGCTCCAGTCCTGGTCTGTACTTCCAATTTTCAGGTGTCCTAGAGCTAGCAACTCTGTGACCTGTGTTTTGTGCATGAGGGATATAAGAGAAGGAAAGTTTTTGTTGGGGTTATAATGTTCTGTTGGGGTTGTGCCTCAATAACTTGAGGCACAAGTTATTGCTGTTCCTACTCTGCAATTCCATGAACAGACTATGCAATGTATTTTTATTGTGTTAAGCTTAGTTTTAAAAAACAAATAATTCTGAATCAGAAAGCCAGAAATTATAAAAATTTGAAAATTGTCAAAGTAATATTTTTAAAAACATTTTCCAAATAAAAATTTCAAAACTTTCAAAAATTCAAATTTTTTCAGTGTGCCCTGGCAGCCAGGAGGGACATCCCTGTCCTGGGGACATCAGGCCCAGCATGGCCAGCCGGGCAAGGGAGGGATTGTCCCGCTCTGCTCGGGGCTGGGGCGGCCTCACCTCCAGTGCTGGGAGCAGCTTTGGGTGCCACAAGGTAAGAAAAACATTAAACTATCAGAGAGTGCCCAAAGGAGGGCACAGGGATGGTGAAGGGCCTTGAGGGGAAGCCGTGTGAGGAGAGGCTGAGGGCACTTGGTCTGTTCAGCCTGGAGGGGACAGAGAGGAGACCTCAGTGCAGATACAGCTGCCTGTGAGGGGAAGAGGAGGGGCAGACACTGATCTCTGCTCCGTGGTGACAGTGACAGGACCCAAGGAATGGCCTGAAGCTGTGTCAGGGGAGGTTTAGGTTGGATATCAGGAAAAGGTTCTTCCCCCAGAGGGTGGCTGGGCACTGAACAGGCTCCCCAGGGCAGTGGTCACAGCAGCAGCCTGGCAGAGCTCCAGGAGTGTTTGGACAATGCTCTGGGGCACAGGGTGTGACTCTTGGGGACGGTGCTGTGCAGGGCCAGGAGTTTGATGATCATTGTGGGTCCTTTTCAGCTCAGGACATTCTATGAAAAATGTGCTGAAATGGAATGTCTGCCTCCTATACGGAAGATCTCCTCCTTGATTAACTGATATTTTCCACTTGAGAAAATTTTAGCTTCAGTGAAGAGAAAAACTGGTGCTTAACAGAGTGCAGAGTGGAGAGAAGTGAATAAAGAGGAAATGTGTTTGAAACACTGAAATGGAAGTTGTTCCTTGAAGGATAAATAGATCTAAGACAAGGCTAAAGAAGAGACATTGCAATATTTGGTATGGGATGCTTAGAGCAAGCAATTTAGCATCTGAATGGCAGAAACAGATTTTTAAAAGTTTATTTAGTGGAATTGGAAGTCCATTGCATGGGTCTAGAAGAGTGAATCAGTGATAACACCCAAGGTACCAGGACTGGCTGCTTGGTGTTACTGTTGTGATAGAGGAAGCACAGGATTCAGGAGAACAGATTTACTGGGAATGATTAGACTAAGAAAAGGCCTATATAGGGAGGGGGTCAGGTGGTGTGTGTGTGTGTGTGTCCATATGAATAGCTATGTTATTTATCAGGAAGACTGGCCAAGGTATGAGATAAGAGAGCAGAGAGTGATCATGAATAAAGTTTTGCATTTGTAATTTATGTATAGGGAGATGCTAAATCAGACCAGAAGGTTATCTCTGCAATGCTAAATCTTGTTTTCCCAAAATAACAGTCTCTAAAAATTATTTTCCCCTGATTTCTGTTTTTGTGATGTATAAGGATGGCAGTACTATAATTAATCCCCTCTTGACTCTGCTCATGGCTGTTGTAACTTCATACAGCAGCACAGTTACACACTGAACAAGCTGAGATTTTAGCTTCTTACTTACTTACCAGAATTAATGGGAGCAAACCATTCCTCTTGGGCTATACAAGAGAGAAAGGTTATATAGAGCAAGTTGAAAAGAAAAATGTTAGCCACCAATTCAGTCATAATTCTGAGAAGGAGTTTCTGCTCATAAAAAAAAAAAGTTGTGTGCCTGACCTTCCTGGGCACAGAATGCCCCCAACTTTCACCATGAAATCATTGAAGATTGAGTCTCCTCTGAACCAGCTAAAGCAAACATAGTACACAGTCCCTTTGAAGGTCTGTGCACACGCCTCAGTGCTGTGCCTGCCCTCAGCTGGGCTCATTCTCTTTGAAAAAAGCACTGCTAGTGTCTAATTTGTGATGGGAAATGTGTTTTTTGGGGGTGGTGTAATCCCTGAACTTAGCTTTGATTTGACAAAATCACTTTTATCATCTTCATTCTGTTGTATTATTGCCTGCAGAAAAAGTGCAGTCAGTGTTATCCTGGAGTGCAGCTCACAGGACACTGAAAGGGGGATGAAAGTGCAGGCTGGAAAAGAGGGGTTCTGAGTTTGGGCTCAAGCTCCCACTCAGAGTTTTGGTGGCTGCAGCTGCTCCTAGCAGCCCTGGGACTGGAATCACAGAAACACCTGGGAGAGCAGGCACAGGAAAGAGTGCTAATGCCCCCTATAACTCAGAACCATTCAAATGGCAGGCAGTGCACTGAGCAATTCCTGAGGGCAATCCCTGCTCTGTCCTCATCTCCCAAAAAGCAGCTGTAGTTTGTCATGGTGATTTTCAAGCTCTGGGGAAGCAAGTTGCTTGAACCAGGTGCCCCATGCAGCTGCTCAGACTTCAGGAAAACCACTCAGCAGACTTCAAGAGAGATTAATCAAATGGCCTGGCTTTAAAAACCTTGCCCAGAGCAGGTGAGTTATTGCTGGATCTTGCATGTCAGAGCAGAAACATCCTTCCCCAGACCTGGGCTGCACAGCCTGTGCCTCTTTAAATCTGCGCTGCGTGCTGCAGAGCTCTGCATTGTTGCCATGGCAGAAATCTCCCCATAGTAATAACCTCTTTCAGAGAAGGTTAAAAAGAGACAGTGCACATGCTCAGAAATGCTGCACTTGTTCTCTGAGCAGTTTGCAGCGGCCATTTCAAAGAAACCATCACAAAGACAAGAGAAAGATCAGGTACTGATATTTTTTCCTTTGTTAAAGGGGGTGACTTTTCTCTTTCATAGAAGTCCATGCACAGATCTGTCTCTGTTCCCAGCTGCACTGCAGAGAGAGACCACCCTTGAAGCCTGTCATGATTATTCCTTGCAAATTCCCATACAATAACTAAGAGGCAGGAGTTAGGTGTGATTTAAGATGATTGCTGCACTAGAGGAGCAGTTTTGCAGTGGGGCTCACATACAAAGCTGAGCTGACTCTGGGGTGGGTGATGGGTAAGGTACCCAAAAAAAGTTTAACAGTGTGTCTGTTTTGTTTTGTTGCACCTTTGTAGTACTTATAGTCAACTATGAGAATAGCCTCTGCTCCTGCTGACCAGGAGGCTGCTTCATCAGGTGCTTCCAAAAGAGGCTGGTGTTGTCCTGATTTACTGTTACTTGGAGACACTCTGCTGCATCCCATTGCAAAGACTGGTATTTTTGATTGTACTTGTTTTGATTGCAGATCACCATTAATTAAAACAGAAAACCCAAACCACTTGTAGTGATTTAATCCCTTTATTTTAGGGATTGTAGAGATTAAAAAAAAAAGGATCACATCAGGTCTAAATAGTGGGTGGGACAGGAAACGTAATATGAGGGTATAGAAATTATATTACTTTATCTTTTTGTTGCCAGGGGCTCAAGTGTATCTGTGACTCTACTTGTACATGTTTATCTCTTGCTTCTGAACCATTCCCTGCTCTTGTGTTTAGGTTGAGGTGCACAGGGAGGGGACGTGTACAATGCTGCTCCTTCCCTGGGTGAATTGCTGGTTTGCACTTGCTGCAAGTGTTCATGCAGAGTTTGCAGCTTCGCTTTAGCTGTGTCTGAAAAGGTGGATTGCACATATTGAAGAGCAGTCTTGTTCTGTTCTGTGTTTGTGGCAAAATGGGGAAAACCCTTCTCTTTCCTGCCTCCCTCTACTGCCTTTCTAAATATGAAATACAATCTGTTCTGGGGAGTGCTGTACTCTTGCATTCAGTACATGCAGATCTAATGCTCTTATGCAACATCTTTTGCTCAGTAAGCACCAGCTTGAAAATCAGAAAGAGGCAGGATGTTGTCCTGCTTTCCCACAGTTAACTGAACAGATTTTTTATGTGGATTCTATTGTATTGCCATAACTTAGCCTTATTTTAGTCTGTCTTTCTTCCATTTTGATGTATAGGAATGAAAGGTAAACTTGGCTGAGCTAAGGACCTCCCTAAGAGTGTGCCAGAGTCCTTGAGGCTTGGACTGGGACCTCTAACAAGCAGTTGCAACTTGAGCCAGTCCCTTTTGCTCTGAACAGTTTACCTGTTGGGTCAAGAATACGCTTAATTTGAAACTTATAAAAAAACTTGCCTCTGTGTGAAGGAAAACTGTTGCTGGACCAGGTTGTACCAAGGTCTGGGCGTGGTGTGGCCTGGCTGTGGTGTTCAGGAACAAATGGATGGCTGCAAATAATGGCCTGAAGCCCAGATTACAAGGGGAAACAGAATGTCAAAGAGTTTTGATGCATTTACCAATAGAAATTCTACCTATGAATTTGTGCAGGTTTAACAAAAGTATTTTCCTTCAAATACTTTCATAAAGGAGTTTTTATAATTAGCGTGCTGTGTAATGCTAGTGGTTACATTTAATTATTTTACTTGTGAAAAGATGATGCAGTAAAGCAAGCCAAAGGCCAAAGACCTTGTTTCCAGGTTTGTTTCAGCCAGCTCTGTAATCCCTGAAGTTTTGATTTCAAAATATAACAGTGAAGCAGCTCTCCAAATTCATGTCTGTGACTGTGTAGTTAGAAAAGTCACAGACCAGGCAAAGCTGCTAGTATCCTGGCCTTCAAATGAAACCAAAGACACTCTAGGGACTTCTTATCTATTGTAGGGATATTCTCTCCCAGCTGAGTTTTATGCACACTCTGGAGAGGTACAGAGAACTTTTCTCCATGCTCTAGATCTTCTGGTATTTTGTTTTCCTTCAGAGGAAGACTGACAATGCTTTAGCCATCAGGAACATTAACTTCTTTGTGACAAAACCCTTGTGTATCTGTAGTGTTCCTCACTAACTTGTTTATGTCTCCAGACAAGCAGAGAAGCACCCATTCCCAAGATGCTGGCACCCTGCCTTCTGAGGAGAGCCATCCTTACAGTTCTTTTAGTGTTTTTGGTTGTACTACTTGTCACTGAGCCTGTCAGAGCTGACCAAGAGGCAGGAACAGCCATACCAGCAGAAAGTAAGTACCACCCTGCAGTCCTCTCCTACAGCCCCTGCTGCAGTTCTCATGTTGCAGGACTCTGAAGTTTGCCTGAATAATTCAAATAATTCAAGAATTCATATTTTGGATATGTCTTGCCTACATTGTTTTAAAACCACAGCCTGATCATCTACCAGTGCTGTTTTGCTCCTGCATCCAAAGCTCTTCACTCTCTTATCTTTGTCTCTTGCTTTTTGCTGAATTCTGCCACTGTTCTGCACCTTTTCTTTTGTCCATTGTTAACCCTTTCTATGCCAGCAATCACCATGTTTGCTTTTCAGAGGCATTACTGAGACATGTTCTTTTTCAGCTTACATTGTCTGTTCATTATATTTTGTTCCCCAGAATGTTTGTTGTTTTAAAGTCATGAATTTTTATTAAAAAAATTCACAATGAAGATGCCAAGAAAGCATTTTGTCAACACCTAGTATTGGGGCCTTCAACCACCTAATTCTCCTTTGCTGATCTGTGTTGAGCTTATTTTACTTTACAAACATAATGACAGGTCCTTCCATCAAGTTGTTGATGTGAAAAACTGCTGTCCTTTCCTTTTGTCCAGTGTAAATACAGTAGCACTGAAGTTGGATGATGGTACAACAATGATGGAGCAGGACTTTAATACTGTTTAATGTGGGGGTTTTAATATATATATTTTTTTTTTTTTAATTTTTTTTTAACTTAGCCAGTTAAAGAATTTAGCAGGCTCCCTTTGTCCAGCAGGCAGAATTCCTTGTTGCTGGTTAGCACTCAGATTGTGAGCTGGAAGGTCACTGTCCAGCAGGCATGTACAGTCCAACATCCAGCGTTGGCAAAATGGGTTTACAGACAGGACACAGACACAGCAGCATTTCCCAGCATTAGCTTGGAGTTCATCCTTTCATTCACACCAGACCCCAAAGAGCAAACTAAAGCTGGGCTCAGAACTTCTCTCTTGTGCAGTATTTCTGGTGAGGTTGTCAGCCAGGCACAGAGAGGCAAATGAGAGCAGGTGAGCCTGATGAGTTCAAGGTGTTTGGTCCTGTCTGTCTTTGCTGTCTCAGTACTGCTGTCTGTGGGGGCACAGATCTGTGTTACATGGTGATCAAGGCAAAGCAAGCCTTCTGGCCTTCAGTCTGAGTGTCTTGATCAGGAAACACTCCTTTAAACGCCCCAGTAAATCCAGACTGCAGCAGTTCTGCTTACCAGCAATGCCTGCTGATAACGGGGCATTTGGTTGGGCATATTCAAAGTTAGAGGCTGAAGTGGTCTGCCTTTATGATATTGTAGTCAGTTTTATTTTATTAGTTTTCTTTTTAGAGCTCACATTTGTTAGATTAGGAGACAAGCTTTTTCTAGGGAACAGGTTCATGTTTTCAGACATAATTTCTGAAAAATTTTAAGATAAGGTTGGAAATGTACCCAGGGTTAGTGGAGCAAAATTAAATACTCAAGTTAAGGGTTTAATGTTTCCATACAATGTTTCCTTCCTGTGGAAGGAAAAGTGGAACAGCAATGTAGCAGGAAGAAAAATATTAATGTAAATTTGAAGTAATTCTTTTATAATTGAGAGACTGGGTGGACCATCACAGTGAACCAATTAAAATTACCTGAGTTGTTCAGGAGTACCAACATCAGTTCTCACCCTGTGGACTCTTTCCTGTAGCTCCTTCTGACACTCAAAATCACTGTTTACTCCTTCTAGTTAATTCTTCATGCCATATAGTCATGACTCTCTACTGAATGCTCTCCTAGGCCGCCCCTGTGTTGATTGCCATGCCTTTGAGTTCATGCAGAGAGCTCTGCAGGATTTGAAGAAGACAGCATATAATCTAGACACAAGGGTAAGGAAACATTAAATGTCTTCTTTTTTCTTTCTTTTCCCCCCCAATATAAAAGAAAATTCTGTGTATAAAAGTAGGTAAGGTGAATGGATTTTGCACACTTGGTGAACTGTGCTGTCCTGTGTAAGGTGAGGTTGGTTAATTACATTTCACCTCTCTATGCAATAATCTGTGGAATTCTTCTGCTTTGGGGTATCAATACCCCAAAGTATTGATATTGATATACAATAGAAAGCATAGGGAAGTGTGTACTGACTATCCTTCTCTTGCCAAATTAGAGCCATTAATGCTGCTTTTCTCACTCCAAATGTTGAGCACACACCTTTGTTTTTGTGTCAGGGGGAGTAAGGTGAGAGTATCATTTATATTTGTTACCCAAAAAGAAAGAGCCAGCTCAAACAAAAAGCCTACTAAAATAAAATACCCCCCTGCACGTGCTTTTATTCCTGGGGAGAAGGTAAGGGAGGAAACATTATCTATAGAGAGTTTTTACATTTCTCTGATTTCATAATGATGAAAAATGCCACAAAGTAGAACAGCATAGGGGATGGAACTTGTTTGGCTTGCAGTCAGTGTGCAGAATCTGCCAGGGCTGGTACCTCCCTTCTGTGGGGATGTTGAATCTGTCTCTCACTGCAGCAACCTGCAATCTGTGCCTACCTGTGTCCCAGCTGCTGTCAGATGGTGGTGCCTCAGGAGGGTGGCTTTGTCCCCACCTCCTGTGCACCCTGTAGCTGAAGTGCTATAGATACACTCCTGCACAGATTGTTCAACAGAAGGCAATGAAACTTTTCTGCTTTTCTGATTTATGGTCAAGGTTGTTCACAGGTCAAAGCCTGTGAACTGTTTTCTTTCAGGAATGGTTTGAGGTTACTTCAAGCAGGTTCCTTGATGTTTAGGTGAAAATACAAGTGCATGAATGAAGATGCCTTGAATTGTGACATACTACAAAAAAATAAACAAACATTCCAGCAGAACCAGATTGGTATGTAGCACATTTACAGCTAAACAAAATCTGTTCAATAATTACAGGTCAAATATATTTTGGGCTTCATGAAGAAATCTTGCTAATGAATCTGCTGAGCACTTTATGCAGCCCAAACAAGATGTTCAGATTGTGCTGTAAAGTGGTTCTAGCACACCTCTTTCTTCTACAAACCTTTGAACTTTTCATCAGAACTTCTACATCTTGATGCAAAATCTCCTAAAGTTTTCTCTGGGTATCTGGCTATGGCAGTGACCTTTATTAAACCTTCAGCTTGCAGACCAAGAGAAAAAATTTATAAAACACAGATATCCAAAGAAAAAGTGGCATTAAGAACCTCAAAGATAGCAACTGTGTTTTAATAGTTTTTAAAAAATAAAAATTAAAGACAGCCAAAGAGATAACATGAGGATAGCAAAAAAGCCAGTTGAGATGAATGTCCTATTATTGGCTTCCACACTTGTAGATTTGACAGCAAGCCTGAAAATGTGATATATTCTCATGAAAACAAACCTATCTCTTCCTTATCACTTTAAAATCCAAATAATTAAATTAATATTGAAATCCTTCAGTTCCCCATGACTAGAACAGGCCTATTCCAGTCATTCAGCTAGGAATTCTGCCTACATCCTCAAAAGACATGGAAATATTTCATAGCTGAGGTCTTCTTGGAACTGTCTTCTAGGGTATTTTAATTCTTACTTTTATTATTCAGCTGTGGCACAATTTAATGCAAACTGAGGGCTTTAGGACCACTGCTTTCAGCCACATATATTTCACATTTGACTATTTTAGTCTGTTTTGCTGCTTTGTGGGGTAAGTATTCCTGTCCCTGAAAATGCAATTCCCTTTGTTAATATTCCCACTGGAGACATTAACTTCCTTGAAAAACTCTCCTTTGTTTGCAGGCAAGATTGTTAGATGATGACTAAGCAGTTCCTAACTGTCTTGGAGGGGGAGGGATTCCCAAAAGCTTAGAGAGGAAATTCTCATTTAATTCCTCCTGCACATCTCACCCTGCAGTTCTGTACAGGGGAAGCCTGTATATAATTTTATTGCACAAGAATATTGCTCAAGAGCTTTCACACTTCATTTGGCCCTGGGTTGGTCTACATGGTATCTCAAAGCAAACTGACTCTAGCAGAGGTCACAGACCCTTTTATGAAGCCACAGACTGGATTTCCTTCCTTTTCCAATACCAAGAGGTTTTTGTCACCTACCCTGGTGTGATGGTCCCTACTAATGGTCAGGCTGGCTGCATCAGAAGGGTCACAGACCACTTCTGACAGGCTGATTTCTACACATATCAGATCTGTTCACCCCTCTCTGCCCTGTTTTTTTTTTGTTGCTGCTGATCCCTCAGAGCAGGCTGGAGTAGTTGTTTTGGCAGTGAGAGTTAGCTCTGGGCAGTATTTTCTGGGAATATCTGTGGTTCACCACTCAGCCAAAGTGCCACATGAGATCATGAACTGGGGAGAGGAGTCTTGTGCTGCTGGCGGGGAGCTGCTCCCACCACAGCCACTGCTCTTTATTGCTTTATAAGCTGTCTGTGGTTGTTTAGAATGTTTAAAGCACAGTAAGCTAGATGTGTCCATAAAAATAAAAAGAAAGGCTTGAAAATGTTATTAAAGATATATAAGATGGTAAGCAGCCTTGGGGCTCAGCTCCAAAGATGTTGCCATGCTGTCAACCTCCCTTATTCAAACCATGGCAAATGATGTCAGTGAGGTGGTGAGAAGGTGGTGATTGAGTGTCTTTTCAATGATTAGCAAATCTGATCAGATCTTTTCAGCTTTGCAGGGCAGCTGAAACAATCAAAAGTGATACCTGATTTAATATGAAACCACAGGGTTGTGGTTTTCTCCTGAGATTTATCATCTGGGGGAAAAAAAAAAAGCCTGAGCAGCAGATGGCTTTTCCTGCACTAAGAAGGCAAGTGCAGAGCAGGATGCTTCAGCCCGGTCAATGGATAACACAGCTTTTAAAACATAGCCTTTAATCACATGGCAACTCCAATTCATACAGAAATGGCAAGTCAGGAAGGTCAAGGATGTGTTTGATTGGCATTTAGAGCTGGTGGTGTTCATAATGCCTTTTTTTTTTCTGTGCCTAGCTATGGTAGCTGGTTACACCAGTAGGGATTTGTGGTATCTGTGAGGTGCTCTGACATTGGAGGGAAAAGGATTGAATCTGATTCCATGGTCTTGGAAGGCTAATTTATTATTTTATGATATTGCATTATATTAAAGAATACTATACTAAAACTACACTAAACTATACTAAAGAATACAGAAAGGATACAGAAAGAAACCTAGAAAGATACTACTCAAAACTCGTGACTCTCCTCCAGAGTCTCGACACAGCTGGCCTGTAATTGGCCAGTAAGTAAAAACAATTCACATGCAACCAATGAAACAACCACCTGTTGGTAAATAATGTCCAAACACATTCCACAGCAACAAAACACAGGAGAAGCAAATCAGATAATTATTGGTTTTATTTTTCTCTGAGGCTTCTCAGCTTCCCAGGAGAGGAATCCTGGGCAAGGAGATTTTTCCAGAAAATATGACAGTAACAGGGATTAATTTGGTGAGTGGACTTCCCACAGCTACTGTGTCCCATGGCGATAAGTGGGGAATTCTCTTGGATCAGGCTGATTTTCAGGTACAGCTTCAGCTCATAATAGACAAGCTGAGGTGAAGATATGATGTTGATGTCAAACATCTCTGCTGCATCATGCATCTACTGAAGCAACAAGTGCTCCAGACAGCCAGGAAAACCCAAGTGTGTGTATGTGCTAGACAGAAAGGATTCCCAAATTTCCTTATGTAGCCCTACTGCCCCCTCCCTGGTCCCCAGCCCTTTCTCACACAGGAAGGCTGAGAAGGGTGCAGCCTTTCTGACCATGCCCAGCTGCAGCTCTCAGAAGTTCCCAATCACCCTCGTTGCTTCAGAACCAGGGATCTGTGGGCAACAGAGATCTCCTGATATTGATGAACCTCTGTTCCACCAGAGACTTCTGCTTTCACCAGTTTGGGACTCTTTTCCTTAAAGAAGTCAGGAATCTCATCTTGTATTTGAATTGTGATGGCTCTGTGCCAGCTCAGCACCTCTTGTCTGTTTTACTATCAGTAAACTACTGAATTTTTGTATTATCAGGAGAATGTTAAAGAGAAACAGGAAAAGTTAAGTTAATTTCTTCACTGAGAATGGGTCCAGGCTGTCACAGTCTAATTTTAAATTCAGAGTCTGTTTTTAAGTAAAATAAAATTTCTGACATGATTTGGGAGGGGTGCAGAGGGGGCTTAAGCCTCTAATGAACTTCTGAGCTTATGCTCCAGTTTGTGCATTTGAAATAAGATTGTAAGAAAGAAAAATAACTTTCTCCATGTCACAAGAAATAGTGCTATAATTAATCCTACAAAAGCGAAATCATTTTGCACAGCAGTCAACAATAAGTCTGATTTTTACCCCAAAAATTCTCCTCATACCACTAGTTCCAAATTGGAGAATAAAAATAAAATGGACTTTTCTTTGGGAGCTCATTAGTTTTACCATGATGACATTTGTTTTTTGATGATGTTGTTCCTCCCTCTTATAGACAGAAACACTGCTTCTTCAGGTGGAAAAGAGAAATCTGTGTGACTGCGTAGCTGCCAGTCTGCTGAACTGAATCCTGGAGACCCCTGAGGAGTGTCACCTGTCCAGCAGTTTTTAAAATGCAGCTGTATAAAATACAGCTTTATGGAGTTCATGTGGCAAGCATGTATGTCCCAATGTACTGATGAAACTGGGGCCTGTGTCTGATGTATTTGTCTGTTGTGTATCTTTTTTAAAAAGTACCCTCTTTTCACATCTGCTGGATTGCCAGTAAGGGCTCAATTCAGTAAATCTGTTACTTGATATTAGGGTGGGGGGGGGAAATGTACCTGCTTTGATTTTTAAATCAGAATTTGCCAAGTGTAACTCCCCCCAAGATAATTTTGGAGAGCAGTACCCTAGAGACACGTGCAGCTGTTTTTTGTCTTTAATATGAACATATGTCTGTGGCAACTTACCCAGTTACATTGAGACATGACACTGTAGTCTCTGTAGGCTTTGCCTGTGTATTAAAGATGATGAAGTCCTTTCTGTTTGTTGTCTGTGCCCACCTTCAGGCACGTTGTAGTTCTGTCAGCTGTAATGGGGTGTGTGTCATGAGGAGCTACACATCTGCTGTTCTTGGACCAAAGCAGTTTATATCTCAGTGCTGAGCCTTCTGTTATCCTGCAGAAGAGTATTATTTTCTTTAATTAAAATGTTTGGTTTCTTCCCCTCCTTCCCTGGACACCCCATTCTTAACCTACTGAATTTCTGAGTGGCTTTATTTTAGCAGGTCAAATGGACAGAGTGAAAAGGAGAGTCAGGGTATGACAGGGCAGCCTGGCCAGTTCCAGCTGTGCCAAATGCTGCCACCTGCAACTGCCCAGCATCACACTGAAGGACAGCTCCATGCAGTGCCAAGAAGTTTCTTCATGAGACTGTGCCTTATTCTGCTTCAAGTGAAACACAGGGATTAGGCCACACATATTTGGTCCATCCTGTGATGGACCAAACTCCAAATGTTTTGGTTTTCCCTTGTAGCTGTCTTTGAAAACTGCTCCTTCTGTTTCAGGCATGGAGAAAGACCTTTGTGCCTGAAAGCTGAAATTGTTTCATCCTCGCCTCTCCCCCTTTATTGTAAGATACTGTGTCCATTCACAAGTCTGAAATAGGCTGAGCACTGTGAGGAGGTGCTTGGAGTTTGTCTGCTGTGCTTTAGAGCTGTCTCCAGTGATTCCAACATTGAGACCTGGCTTGGGAAGGGGATGGGACATCTGAAGGTAAAAATCTCTTCAGCTGAATTTGGAAGAAAGTTCCTGCCTGTGGCCGTGCTTCTGTAAATAAATTGGTGTGACTTAGCTGGAAGTGGATGAGAGAGGAAACACAACTACTGCTCTGCCACTGCAGCTCTAGGTATGGTAACAGCAGCTGGGGGAGCACCACAGGGACCTGAGTGGCTTCCCAAACCTGTCCAGAGCTGGGAAAACCAATCCCTGCACACTGAGAAGCACAGCATGCCCTTCTGTGTGTGACCAGGACACAGGCCAGCACAGAAGCCCATTGTGAATGGGAGAGAGAATTCTGATGTTATTTTTCCAAATCCCCTCAAGGAGCAGCTGTGCTGTGTTTTTCACTAAGTCCATTCACACAGCATGGGAGCACTGGCACTGCTCATTTCAGGCTGCTTGGCAAAGCCAGTCAGTGCAAGCCTCACCTGCAGCTCCCCTCCCAGGGAGTGGGAAGGGGCAGCAGTCCTTATCCATGGCAGAGCACTCTCAGGATTTCTGGGAGCAAAGCCTCCTTTGGAGGGCTTCAGCTGGTCCTGGCTGCAGCACAATGGCTTTTCAGAGCTCCTTGGCTTTTGCTGCACTTGGCTTGTCCCCATCTTGTTCTAGCTTGGCTTTGTTCCCCTGCTTTGCTCTGGACCTGTCTTCTCTCTCCTCCTCCTTTCAACCTCTGTTCCCTCTTCCATTCTGGCACTGGCCTCCCTCTAATCCCAGGGATTTCTCAGGGCACTCCAGGCCCCTCAGTCTGGTGACTCTGTAGTCACTGCAGATGTGGGTGGTGGGGCTGATACTCCCCAGGTCAGCAGCCCCTTTAGTCCAGCTGGCAGCGCTGCCAGAGCAATGAGTGACACCAATTTGGCATGGAGTGAGTGACTATGGTGTGAGCAATGTCAGCATCTCATTCCCAGGGAAGACATTGTGTGGAAGGACCCCTTTTTACCTAAAAATGAATATTCCTATTGCAGAACTTGGAGGAAGTCCCAGAACAGCTCAGTTTCAGATGAATTATTCTGAATTATTCTGTGGACTGTCCCCCAGGCTGGTGTAATCTCACTGGCTTGTTACAGGTGTGGACAAGAACCCAGCCATGTTTGCCAGATGGAAACACCTATAGATCTTCATGAATTTTTCCCTTGGTGATTGCACAGACACTGGCTTGAACGAAAGAAAACCTGACCATTTGGAATTCCTTCAGTCGCTTTGCTGCACCTCTACTTTATGATTCACTTTGTTGGAACTGGGGAAGTGAAACACAGGACAGAATTGGGCTGTTGACCCAGCCAGGAGGGGGCTAGATGGGAAAAGGGGAATAGCTTTCTCATTTTCTTCCTCAGAATCTGAAAAATGTAAGATTCCTTTCAGTCTGCAGAAGCTCCAATACAAGCAGGATTTTCCTCGTGGAGATTTTTGCATGCTCTTTTAAAGTCCACCTTATCTATTATCTTTTCATTCAATTACTGTTCTGCAATAATTCTTGTTCAAAACCACCCAAATGACAGCAGAGCAGCAAATATGCCACCAGTTCTGAAAAAGCACTGGCAGGGAGGTGTGAGAATTGCACCCAGCAACTAAAATATCTGTTCTGGGCAAGTGAAAAGAAACTTTTGAAGAATTTGAATATGTCAAATCAGGTTTAGTATGACAGAGTGGCAAGACTCAAGACCATTTTCATAGAGAACAAGAATACAGCAGAACCATATGAAGTGCTGACAAAGGAGCTAAAATAAACAGAAGCAGTGTACAGACTGGGAACCTTCAGTCTAGTCAAGAGATGGCTGAAGAGGGTGACAGGAGTTTATGAAACCATAATTGACCAGAGAATGGCTGTTTGCTGTCCCTTTGCAAACAAGCAGTGTGATGCACTGGACAAAACCTGCTGGAGGCAGGGGCAGAGCAAACATGAGGATGATGCTCTTGACCTACTGTGTGTTCCAGGTGCTGGAAATCTGCTGCTGTGCTTCCTACAAGATGTACATTTTTTTCTCTTCAAAATCCAAAAGGTTCCCATTAAATCCCAGCTGTTACACACAAATACAATGGGGTCATCAGAACACTCATGCATCCTTCTCACTGTCCACCTTGTCCTGTTTTATTCCCTGTTGCACATTACGTGGGGCTTCTTGCTTTGTGACTGCACTGAAAGCTGTCTGGGCCAGAGAAATGATGTCAGTTGTGGCCATCACACCTTTAGGTATTGTCAACTTATTAAATAAAAATCACAATGTGAAATATTTTGGCCTGTTGCTCCAGTTTCAAGCATAATATTCATTTATGGGTCTGCAGTTGAATCTCCATGTAGATATTCCTTAACCTTCCAACTCCATCTTGCTGCTCCAGCTGTGGCTTTGTAGAGTTGGGAAGTGGCAGAGATGATATTTTCAAAACCTCTAAACACTTGAAGTTTAAAAAGTGACTTAAAGCATAAGAAGAAGAGTTCCAGGCATGGGTGCCATGATAAAAGAAATGCAAATATCTGCAGATATTCTATTTTTACATTGATATGCCTACACTTTTCCTTCCTCACAGTCAGGGCTGTCATAATTTGATTCCTGCTCTGAACCATGAACTTTCTGAAAACCTGCTAAGACATCAGTTTGTCTCCATTAGCCTTGAGCACCTTTTGCTGTTTAAATCAAAGTAAATGACACTGCACTTCTCTGCAAAATTAAAGTGACAAAACTATAGATTGTTCTCTTTGTCAAGAGAATCTGAAAATGGGGCAGGACTGGCAACCCTCCCATTATTCTTCATATCTTCACTTTTATTTGAGAGTCCAAATCAGCTGGAAAGACTGCTGACTGGTGATGCAAGTTAGACCCTTCCACAGAGCAAGCAGGATGCAGATTTCAAGGGAGAACAATGTTCAATTTCTTGTTTAGATGTGGAGGGATCTGAATATTCTCTGTGTGCAATAATAGCTGCACTTAATGCTCATGCTCAGGCAAACAGAATGGTAGCCTCAGCCCCAAGCTACATCTCATTGTTAAATGTTTTCTAAGAATTGATGCTTTTCTTTTAAAACTTTTTTTAAACTCAATTCTTTTATTTTATTCCTAAAGTCCATAAAGTATTTGGCTATGCAAAAGCAACACAGGCAGAAAATGTGGGCAACACAGAGAGACAAATGAAGGACTCCCATCACAGGGATTTTTGTGCAGTTAGGGACCCATGTGAATTGTTAGAGAAAGAGAAAAGCACAGCTTCTATCTAGCTTTAAGTGGTAAAAGTGTTTATAACATGACATTTTGATGTGTATAAGGATATTCATCTATGGGAATTTTCTACAAAATAGAAAGTGCAGGAGCTTTTCTTTATAAGAGAGTTTCATCTTGTCCAAATTAATGGACAGATCTGCTAACAGAAAGTGGCTTTTAATACTAAATCTGCACTAACTTTTGTTAATTTAGGCAACTAAGGCTAACAAAATCTGTTGTTTTGTGTGGCTTCTGCACTGACCCAGATGAAACTTAACATCTTCCTTTGCATTAATTCCATCAGGCTTTAAAGTCCACAGGTTTAGTGAGGTTGTATCTATTAATCTTTTGACTGCAGCCTATCAAGATGACCATGCAGTTTCACCTGGCAACTTTTCAGTTTAGTAGGGGGTCTGAGGAGAGACACAAACGTCAGGACAAAGCCCAGAGTAACCAATGTTTGTGACTGCCTAAAGTCCAGGCTTTCATGGAGGCCACCTGCAGTGCTAAAACTTGTCTCAAAGTTCTGGGCATTGTGGGCTGTTTTTTTCCCTTGGTTAAAGAGCAGAACTTCATCCATGCACTAAATTTGTTACACAAGGCTTCTTGCCCAAGCAGCTCTTGCATTCATCCTGGACTATATATACTGTAACACAGCATCCAGCCTGTGAACCGTGTCTGGTTTCAGCCAGCAGCACTAAATATAACTAATGCACAATTCCACAATCCAGGCTTGCACTGAAGCAGGACCTGAACAATGTTTAAATGCCTTTTGACAGCTGGTATGTTGCACATTTGTTTTATGTGCAATTTTATACATGGAAGGTTGAACCACATCCTAAGGAGTCAATAGTTTTCCTAAACAATAATGAGCTCTCCTCACCTGCCCTTTCTGTAAGCACAGGCTGTGCAGAGAACTGCCTGTCTTCAGTCATTCTGGTTTTGGTAGCCATGGAATAATCTGCTCAAATCCCAGCACTTAAAATATCAACCAACAGTTTCTTCCCAAACACATAAATTCGAGAAAGGCCAAGTAAAGCAAGTAAATCATGACATGCCTATGTCTTCCTAGACAGGGATAAGATTGGCAGTAGCAAGGCAAATAGCTCAGCTTCATCCCCAGTGGCATTCAGAGCACACAACCCTTGCTATGCTGTAAATACACCCCATGTCCAGCACACTGATGCCTGCTGGATTTCCATTAGTCCCATGCAAACCTCATAAATAAACTAGAAAAACCAGTATTTTACCAGTGGTTCTTACTTTTTCTTGGAACCAAAATTCTGAACTGACCTTCATGTCACAATGGCTTGACACAGCCCCTCCTGCATAGCTGAAAGTGCTCTAAGCTTTTGAAAGTTTTTAAAGATGCTTGTCACACTTGGCTTCATTGGATTTTTGGAGAACTGATCAAGCCTGGGTGCTTTCCCATGTCTTACACTGTGGTGAAAGAGGCCTCTTGGAGTTTACTTGTTCCTACACTAAAGGATCTTAGTGCCAAATTTCCCTCATGCTCCCTGTTTGCAGCCACATCCCTGTTTGGCAGTGTCACATGGACTTTGTTGGGACAGTTTCAGTGTCTCAAAGTCTTGCAGTCTGACCAAGGTTCAGCTTGTGGTCAGACTCTTGAAGGGTTTTCCAGGAAGCTCTAAGATAGGGAACTTGTCGAGCAATGATGCCAAGAACAAATTGATCATTTCACGAGGGAGATTTTTCCCCTTGCCAAACCTCTGACTTAGTGTTTGAAGAAAATCCTGAGCCCTCAAGCAAAGGTGAATCATTATCTCATAGCATGAGGGACAAGGTAAGTATTAAGGTGATTTTATTTTCAGTCCTCAGGCCTGAGATGGCTGTCAGAAAAAAAGAGAATAGAATTTATTCTGTTTATGGGCTAAAATGTCAAATAGTGCACCAGCCTCTCACCTCTCAATTCATTGGCAAGGTTGTGGTTTACATGTTTAAAGGCAGATGAAGAAACTGTGGGCCCTGCCAGCTGCCCTGCAGCCAAATGTCTCTGAATTGCCCTATCAGTGACCCACCCCAGAATGGGAATGTTCTGACATCATGCTTGTTTAAATGAGAAAAAACATTTCCTTTGCCCTGATAACGGAGGGAGGAGAAATAATTAGTCTGAATTTCAGATGCTGCACAGGGGCAGTGAATTTCTCCCAGGGGCATCTGTGTTTGTGCTGGAGTTACAACACAGAGAGCTGGAGTGACTGCCTGGGGAACAAAATTATTCTTAATCACAGAATTAGGAGAGAAGGGACAGGGAAAGGTATCAATAAGAAATTGCTCAGTTCTTCCCTTGTCTTTTTGCAGGGCCACTATCCCAATGCCATTCCCAAATGATGTCTAATTTATACCTGCAGGCTTAAATATTCCCCTGTCTTCTGCAGGAAATCCATCCCAGTGCCACCCTCATTATTATGAAGTTTTCCAGGGGCTTTGGTTGTGCTCCCTGGCTGCCATTTAAACCAAATAACCTGTGGTTATTTCTGCTGCTGTTGGTGTCTCTGATAGCTCCTAGCACTGCAGTGACCAAACCAGACACAGAACTGCACCTCAGGCCTTGTGCTGAAGTCAGCCTAAGCTCTTGCACTTCTTTTTTTGTATGTCCCAGTATAATTGTATTTTTGGGGGGAATGACAGAATATTATAAACCAATTTCAGCTTGTGACTC
Source organism: Hypocryptadius cinnamomeus (assembly GCA_013400635.1). Classification (NCBI taxonomy): domain Eukaryota; kingdom Metazoa; phylum Chordata; class Aves; order Passeriformes; family Zosteropidae; genus Hypocryptadius; species Hypocryptadius cinnamomeus. The sequence goes on along the minus strand of VYZP01072097.1, from coordinate 73,506 downwards.
CCTAGCTTCACCACAGAAGTGACACTTAATGGGCCATTCCCCATTCCAAATATGAGCTGTTGATTAATCCTGATGAAGTGTAGCACCTTGCTCTCATTTTTATAAAAGTTTATTTGGTTTTTAGACCCTTTTTTCTAGCTTGTCTGCCTGGTTTAGAATTCTAGTTCTCTCCCCAGCATTGCTTATAACCTCCAGGCTGATGCTACTTCCTAAATAACCACTTTGCTTATTCATGATCCAGTTGTCTAATGAAATGCTGAATAACCCCTGAACTGAGTCTTTGCAGTCCTGGTGTGATGCATCTTCCCAGGGGACAGTGACCCACTGCTAACTCCCACTTCCCAGGGGACAGTGACCCACTGCTAACTCCCACTTCCCAGGGGACAGTGACCCACTGCTAACTCCCACTTCCCAGGGGACAGTGACCCACTGCTAACTCCCACTTCCCAGGGGACAGTGACCCACTGCTAACTCCCAGCAGTGGCCCAGCCAGTTTTGCTGGCCTCAGAGAGACTTCCTTAGTTTGCTTCTGACAATGTTGTGTGACACAGCCCTGAAATTGATTCAATTTGGCTTTCCTTATCTGCAAGGCCTGTTACCCTGTCTCAGAAGGATACCAAACTAGTTTGACTTGATTCTTGACAAATAGCTCTTATTTGCAATTCCAGTTCTTGTTTTTCAAACACTTTCAAGATGTTGGTGGGATTATTGCTTCAAAAACATTCTCAGGGATGGATGGTAAATTGGCTTTTGTGTAGTTTTCCAGTTCTCTTCCTCATTTTAAACACAGCCACTGCACTTACCCTTTTCCAAGACTGGCAAAAGTCACATCTTCCCTGAGCTCTCAGCAGTAATTGCCCATGGTGGTTGTTCTAGGTTCTTCTTTCAATCTCCTGTGGTAGGTCTAGTGATAGCCCTGAGTCAAAAGAAAGCTCCAGGCAGATCAAAACATAGAAAAGGGACTATCACAAACCTATAAGCATCAGTAACCAAAGTAAATTTCTGCTAAATGTTTTGACCTAAAACATGTTCACTGGTACTAGTTGTGTGAGCCTTCTGCTCACTAGCTCACCTTGTTTTCATTGGTGGATAAAAGAGATGCTTAGTTCTGTACCACTTTTCAAGGCATCAACTTGATTAACTTTCCCCTTCTGCTGAACAGAGAATAAACTCTTCTCTTGGGTTTTGTCTTCCTTATTTTACTCCCCTTGTGTTTAAAGGATGCTTTCTTGCTGTTCTTCATGTTTCATACTGCTTGTGTCTGGTTGTGTCTCAGCCTCTCTGGGCTTATGCCTGGGGTTATCCTCCTGCCCTTCTGTCCTTCAGGTAATGGTGACCAGACACAGATTCTTCTGTGCCTGTGGCTTTTTCTTCTGTTTGAGTCCAACAAAGGGCTGATGGCCGTGTGAGTGGGCAATGATGTAACAATTTATTAGGCTGGGATTAACTGCCCTGTTTGCCATGTGTGCCCATGACTGTAATAATGGAGTTAGTTCTGAGACCAGAACCTTTGCCTGCATCTTTCTTTTATGCACACATATTCAACTCAGGACTTCAATGAAAGCCATTTTAACTGGAAATATAAATTTTCAGCCCCCACTTCAAAGATGTAACTTTCAATACCTGTAACACTTAAGAATCAATAAGAAATTTTCCACGGAAGCCACCAGATGTCTATCCTCACTATTCATCTTCCCCTTAAATGCCTGATCATTCTGATTGCTTTGGAGGAAACTCTTTCTCTCTTTTAGCAAACAATTATTAGGTGTGTATTCTCTGTAGAAAAAGAAAATTAAGTAAAAATATTTCTGACAGCCCTCTGGGATTCACTATGATATTCTTCAGACACTAAATGGACTTACTGTGAATCTCTTGGAATTTTCTTGTCTTCCAAAGTTAATTTGGTACTGGTATTCCTTAGCTATGGTGATACCCAATAGTGAATGTAATAGCTAAGCAAGTCATGCAAATGTTTTCATGTGTCTCTCCTCTTCAGCTTTATTGGAGGTGAGAAAATAGCACAGATTTCTGAACTTTTCCATGCAGACTGGCTCCTGTTCTCTGTGAATTGAGAAGCACATCTTGGACCACATGGTTCTGTTAGCAGGAGGAGCTGGAAACTTTTTCAAGTTTCTTAAAGACCCTGACATTTGACACAAAAACTGGCCAGACTCTGTAAGTGTGATGTCTGGTTGGTTTATGTTGGCACTGAGAAGAGGGGGAAAAAATTTGCATAATTTTAAGCTTAGTAGTATAAGCAACACTGAAATAACACCTTGTACCCCTTTAAGTGGTGGATACAGAATGCCCTACTGCAGATATCACAGTAGCTAGAATTTTAGAAAAGACTACATTGATACCTTGAAAAAATATTAGAACAAACAGTGCTTTCTACCTCATCAAAGGTTATTGCACCTGCAGGTAATTCCTTCCTGTCCCTTTCTCGAAACTCGTGTATGAAAAGTGGATTATAGCTATGGGACCATAATGAGGGTACAGGCAAGAAACTCATATGCCAGGGTGAATGGAAGTGTGAGGATTTTGAAATTTGTGCCAGAATTCCCATTTGATGTTATTTAAAACTGAAGATCATGGCTAGACAGCGTGACCAGCCCTAGATGAGTGTACAGTCAAGCTCTATGATGTTTGTTATATCCTGGCTCTTGTGGAGCTGCTCCTTTAACAGGCCTGGGAGGGCTGGGATGAGACAAACAATGTAAAACTGGTCCATCTCACACAACCCCACTTCAGGCATCCAGCATCAGAGCTTGGATTAGGAGTCTCAGCTTCTCATAAAGCCAGTGGAGACATTTTGGTGCAGATGTTTGCCCAGTCTCACCCAGATCCCAGTGGCTGAGATGACCTGCTGGACCTTCCACACAAGGGAATTTGAGTTTCAGTTGCACTGTGGGCTAAAAATTTGGCAGTGTGTCATTCTTGTAGGAATTGCTTCCATAACTCTGGGCTGCCCCCTTGCAAGAGAGGCATGTCCCCTTTGCCAGAAGGTCCTGTGAGAGGACTTTTAAACTAACCTGATCCAAAAGCACAAGCATTGAAGGGAGGGCTGTAAGAGGTAATTCTGAAGAAGCCACAGAAACAAGTGAAATAGAAGCAGAGGGCAGTGATGGTGAGAGTTTCTAGGGCTGAAGAAAGCCAAGGATAAACTATGTCTAAGTCTGGGAAGACTGATACCTCCACAGCCTGGCAGGGTGGTTATTCTGTACAGGCCAGGAAGGCTGGAGCCTCTCCTTGGTGCGAGGAGATGGAGTGTCCTTCTGTGAGAGAACAGCAAAGCCATGAATTGAACAGTTATGTTGCAAAATGAGCCTTTAATCATGCTCTGTGGCAAGCAGGTAGGTGTTAGAGCATCTCTTTCTCTTTTCCAAAAGGTATCACCTCCCCTGTCTGAATGCTTGGTTTTGGCCAGGTGCTTACACAGATTCCCTGTCCAGGAAGCTTCCTGCTTTAACTTTGTCAGGACACCATAAACAAACAAACAAACAAACAAACAAACAAAGGCTGATCCCAGACCAAAAGTTGAGCTTGAAGAGAGCATCCTTAAACCTTTGCAGTGAGTAGGTTTTGGCTGGGCTCTTATTATGGTTACCCTAAGGTGATGCTGTGCAGGGTCTGTTTTTGTGGTTGGTCCACGTGCCAGGGGTGCTGTAGTCCACAAGGCCTCATTTTCATTGTAGTTAAACAAAGATGGTAATGGATTCTTCTCCAAAGTACAGGGTACCTCAGCAGGCCCTGCAACTTAATTTATCCAAGCAAACTTCTGAGTTTTTCTCTCATTTGATGCCTAGCAGAATGAAATCTCACTTTAAATGAGTTACAGCTAAAGCAAGGGATGGGAGCTGTGTATTTCAGCACAGTCTCTTCAGGAATAACAGCAACAAACACAAAAATTGCCCAAGACTCTCTTATGTGGGTGGCAGCAGCCAGTGTCTGCCAAGGAGAGGGCATGGCCTTTGGGAGCAGAGGAGGAGCGCAGCAGTGACCACCCATCACATTGTGGTCCCTTTAAATCTTCTTCTCCACTTGGCAGCTCCAATTTTTCCGTGTTGCTATAGCGAATCTCCATGGCAATGACCCTAATCAGGGAAGGGGGGATGCTGAAGGGGCGCATGCTCAGAGTGGCTGCTGGAGCCTTGCCTCTCTCTACAGCTGCTCCAAGGGTCTGGCACACAGGAGAGGAGAAGGATCAGGTACTGGGCAAGCTGGTCCTTGGGGTGCACCTTGGGCCCAGGGCGTGACCGGCAGTGGTGTGTGCGAGTGGGTTTGTGCGCGCACGGGGTCTGGGCTTAGCACATCTCACCCACTTCTTTGTGAGGAGCGTGCAGGGAGAAAACTGCTGATTTTTCACTGCTTCTCCTCGTTGCAGGCAGGGAAGACAGCTTGAATTATTGATGAGAGCCATGGCGCTGCCGCCTGTGAGGAGCGAGGCGCGGGTGGGAATGCTGCTGCTGTCGGTGCTCGGCCTGCTCAGCGCCAGGCTGGTGGGCGCTGGCCAGGACTCCGGGAGTGCCATCCCTGCAGAAAGTAGGTACCTGCTGCACCCTGCCCTGCCTGCCTTCCTCCACTGCCCCCAGCAGCCACATGGGCTCTCTGCTCCAGGGGAACCTGGTCTTGCCTGATTAATGATGAGTTTGTGCCATGCTGGCAAAGCCCGTGAAAACGGCGGTCACGGAAACAGCATGCAAGCAAAGGATTAGTAGTTATTTAGGAAAAAAATGCTAACTGCATACTCTTAATTTTCATTTGAGCTCATGCTCAAGCTCTTTGTAGGTCTTCTTGAGAGTTTCATTTCACTAGATAGTTTTAATTGATATACACGGGTTTGCCACAATATCTATGATGTCCTTACTAGTCTGAGTATTGTTAGAAGAAAGTTTGTGTGTATTTCTGCTGGGGCATTGCATCTAGCTTATTTTAGTATTTGGTTGGAACAATAGGTCAAGTTCAACTTTCTTGTAACTACTACAAATCAACACAGGGGATGTTTACCCAAATTGTGCATTTGGAAAGCAAATATAAATTTCTGAAATCCTGCAAACCTAAAAAATAAATAAATATGACAGACTGGCTTGAGCACACCACGGAGCTGGGAGCTCTTCAATCTGGATCACAGCTGTATATGAGCTTCCTCTGTCATTTTGAGTAAGTCTCTAAACTTTCTCAGCTCCAAAATGAGGCAATAGTTCAAAGCTATTAGGGGATGGAGTGAATGTTCTCAGGGTGTTTTGGTGACAGCAAGTGGGAAATAGCCACTCATTAGAAACATAAAATGTCCTCTGGGAAAAAAAACAACAAAGAAAGATAATTGCATAAAAACAAATCTCTAGTTCTTAGTCATGCTTACTCTGTATCACAGCTATCTTTTTATATGACTATCAAAATATTTAATACAAGGTCTGATTTTGTCGCTGCATTTTATTCACAATTAATTCCATTAGATTGAATTAATGGAACTTAGATGTTGAATTTCCTTCTTTTTCCAGTCACTTCTTTTTTTTTTTATTAGGCCTAAGCTTTGGTCTGTTCTAAACCAGATCTCACTGCTATTTTGTGTGTTTGTTTCCTAGGAATTCATTAAATTTAATAAGTTTTGTGATGAGTAGTCCATTTTATCTCCTCAAAGAGAAAATCAGGCTTGGAAAAAAATTGTACATACTCTTTGCGTGTCTGTGTCAGCACGGGCAAGTCAACACATTTGGGAAAATGTGGTTTTCTTCTTCTACTTGTGTAGAGAAACTCCCATTTGAACAGTAGAACAAAACTCTTGGCCCAAGCCAAGAGAATTATAAAACCATAGAAAGGTGGGAAGGGCCCTTTAGAGCTCATCTAGTCCAACCCCCTGCCATGGGCAGGGACATCTTCAACTTGATCAGGTTGCTCAGAGCTGAGTTCAAGCTGACCTTGAACATTGCCTGGGATGGGGCATCCACCACCTCTCTGGGCAACCCATGCCAGTGCCTCAACACTCTCACAGTAAAAAACTTCTTCCTTAACTAATTTAAATTGACCCTCTTTTATTTCAAAACCATTATCCCTTGACCTATCACAACAGGCCCCACAAAAAAAGTCTGTCCCATCCTTCTTGCAGTGTCAAGGAGTCTTTTTACCATCGTATTACCATCCTCTAGCCAGCATGGCTAGAAACCCTTGAACAGCCTCCACAGTCCCTTGTTGAGACCCTTGAACAGCCTTTGGGGAAGATTCCTTGTCTTGTCTTATTCCTGGATGTAAGAGTGTGGAATGAAGGGCAGGTCAGAGTGTTTCTGTGGCAGTGTTACCCAGAGACACACTGCCCCATCCCAAGGAGCAGAGGCTGTGAGCACTGCTACAAAAGCATAATGCTATTTCTGTCTGACACCAGGCCAGGAGCAAGGCTGTCAGCTGATCAGTGAATTGTAAATTGCTTTGGGCTGCTGCAGGGACAGAGTTTTAAAGCCACAAGGAACTCCTGATGCTCCTTGTCAGCCACTTGTCGGGAGAGTGCTGCATAGCTGCTAAGTGCTCCAGACACTTTCCTTTGCCTTTTCCTTTGTCAGGGCTCTTCCTGATGGTTAACCTGTGAAACTCTTCCCTTAGGACATTGTGGATGCTAAATGTTAGTGTGAGATTGCAGAACCAATTGGTTACATTCAAGGGGAAAAAATCCTAGAAAGGGCCGTTAGATACAGTGGCATTTCTTCTGGCTCAGGGGCTGCCTTGGCATGTTCCTGAGACCTGGGAGGGTCTTTGGGAATGCGTCCCTCCAGACTTGCCCTGTTCTCATGCTATTCCAAGGCACCCATTGCTGGCCATGAAGGTGCCCAGGGATGCACCCTGGCATGGGACATGACTGTACCAGTACCCTGTACCAGTACCAGAACCTGACATGACTGTACCAGTACCCTGTACCAGTACCAGTACCCTGACATGACTGTACCAGTACCCTGTACCGGTACCAGTACCTTGACATGACTGTACCAGTACCCTGCCAGGATGGACCCTGGCACACTTGTGTCCATGAGAGGAGGCCAGTTGTCTGTCTGGACGGCAGAGCTGACTGTTCCAGAGTGGAGCTATCCCATGCTCTCAAGGCTTGGGAATGCTCCCAGACTTTCAATATTCCTCAAGAGATGCAGACTGTGGGAGACTGGGCACTGGGTTGGGCACTCACTTTGGTGTGATCTAGTACAGACACTCCTGGATCCTTTCCTTCTCAGTGCTCCACTGGCTACATCTCATCAGGAGCTGGTCCCCATGGGCACTGACCCTTTCAGAGGGCACTGCCTCTGCAGCACACACTTTTCCTACTGCTGCACTTATGGCCTTACTGTCAGCCCAGGCAAACTGCTGGCTGTGGGACCCTGGATGGCTCAGAGGGGAAAGGGTCTCCAGTGCATGCTCTTAACAAGGATGTAGGATGGACATGGAACATATTTAGTGTCCTCCTGCAGGGCAGAGCAGTGAGGTGCTCGATGCTTTTCTCTGTTCCCAGGTGTGTGACATGGCACTGGCAGCACGCCCTTAGCAGGAGCATTCCCCCATGGACCCCACAGTTCCTCTCCCCCACCTGGTGGGAGGAATGTGTCCCTCTTACAGCATCATGAGCAGGACAGGGGCAGCAATGCTCCGTACAAGTGTGGGAGGTGCAGGAGTCACAGGAGAGCAGCATGAGAGTGAGTCACAGATCTCTTTAGCAGTGCAGAGAGATCCTGTCCTGTGTGAGGCACTGGGATCTGGCTCAGGGCACCATCCCCTGCTCTCTGCCAGTCACACAGCCAGGCACAGCTCTTTATGCATAATTCTAATTAGCAATGATTAATTGTGTCCTTATATTTTATTCAAAGCACTTAGCATATGCAAAAGACTGTTCAAGTCTGAAGTGGTGCTACTAATACTCACAGATTATTTTCTTTGAAGTTCTCTGCAATCCACTAGAAAAAAATAAGATATTTCCCCAACCTTCCATTGCATTTATAGCCCAGATCACCCACTGTGAAAGCTAAAATATGGAATCTGAAGACCAGAAGCTGGTCAGTCTGTTTTCATTAGCCAAGGTGCATGAAATACAAAGAATAAACACCAAGTATGCAAGGGAAAGTAAATTATACTTACATACTGCTTTCAGTCCCAGGTCTTCACCAAGAAGAATCCAAGAAATATACTTTTTCTCTTCCTCCACTTCTCCCAAAACACACAAAGACACATACAGTCTTTGTGCTGACAGGACCCATCTAAAGATTTATAGCTGGCTCTTGATAATTCTCATTATGTTAATCCACAGACCTGTTAAGTCTCACTATGAATGATAGTCTGTTTCCAGCTGTCAGCAAGGAATTAATAGCACTCTGCTATACTTTGCTATGATGTGACTTAAGATTTGGTTTCATGACTGCTTTAAGCTGAGGTAAGCCTGGTCTGCCTCTGCCCTTCTCCTCTCCATAACCTGGTCTCCTCTCCTTGCACTTTCTTCTCCTGACCCCAGAACTCGGGCATTCAGGATCTGCTCTGGGGGAGAAAGGTCAGTGATCCAGCTGATGGAGGAGCTGCATTGTCCCTCCTGCTGTGAGCAAGTGGAAGTGTGAGATGCCATAGCCAAGGACAGAAAGCACAGTGGGATTGCTCCTATTGGCAACAGCACATATTTAGATTTGTTTGGTAAAACAGATGCTTCGACATATTTCTGTTGGGGAAATGTGCATGGGCACCTTGCTGAAAATATTGTGGGCATGAAGAGAGGTCAAATCCACAGAGATAGGTCAGCTTAACTGCTAAGCTCTTCATTCTGGAAAGCAGACCAAGGCAGAGAGTGATGGAGAACATCAAAGTCATAAGTGGGACAAAGTTGGTGATTATTTAATAACTGTCTCTTCCACTGCAAAAATTAGAGGCAGGAAATGAAAGCAGCAGATGTCAACTTCAGAGCAGACAGGAATGGTATTTTGTTCACCCAGTGAATAGCTGAGCTGTGGAACTCATTGCCACAGGATGTTGCAGATGACAAAAGTTTACATGGATTCAGGAAGCAACAGTGCAAATTAATGTGAGAAAAATTCATGGAAGGCTTATCAGATGTGGAAACACCAGGCAGACACAGGATATTCTCCAGCCTCCTGGCAGGCTGGAAGAACATTGCTAGACACTTACTCTTGTATCTTCGTCAAGTATCTGCCATTGGCTACTGGCTCCCAGCAGGCAGGGATGCTGACCTGACTCAGAGACAGCAGTGCCTGGAGAAGGATCCTCCACCACGGAGCACAGCCCAAAAATGACATTAAAGAGTGAACATCCTGTTCTGTGGTGAAACTGGCTGCATGTGCACTCTGACTTTGGAGGGCAGTACTGTGTTAGGAGCTTTGCAGGTGCTGATTCAGGACAGAGCTGCACAGGAAGGTGTCCTCTGTGCCACCACCCTTCTGCTGCAGAAGAGGCTTGGATACAAGGGCAGCTGCTTTCCCAGGACTGGCAGAAGTGAAATAACCACTTGGCATGGTTGTGCCATTCCACTAGTGCCTCCCTGTCCACACAGGAGCACTTGGCTGTCATAAATACCAGTGGGTGGTCCCACCCAACTATCCCATCACAGCTTTCACAAAGCCCTGGGAAGACTTCCTGCATGACAAGCAGTGACAGATTATGGAATGCATGGCTCTCCTCAAAAATGCTTTCTCCCCGCTGCAGAAGCAAGACACATTAATTTATCACCTGAATTTTCTTTTTTTTTTTTTTTTTTCTCCTTCAGGTTCTGATTTTGAGAACACTTTGGTGCTTGTCAGCACTTCAGGGCATGCAGCACCTCCCCGAGGTGGAGCCAGGGCAAGGTGTTTCTGAGCAGCCCAGAGCAAGGGGAGGGAGCAGGGCATGACACCGAGAGAATGATGGATTTGCTGACAACAGTCTGAGCATGCAGGTTCTTTCTAAGGGCTCTGCTTCATGCTCTGAAGTGGAAACAATTGAATTACTTGCAATACTGAAAGCAGGAGGAGGTTGAGTGTCTTTAAAGTGTGCTCAAAACCATCCTGTCACTACTCCTGTGCCTGGAGAGGCAGAGTCTTTGTGAGCAATGCTGTTCTGAGGACTTTGCATCTCCTCACAGCTTGGGAATTAAATCCCTAGCTTGATCCCCAGGTCTCCCTGAGATGCCACTTGCACAGAGGGGAGATGGAGAGGGACAGGTGGGAGAGAAACTCCTCCTGAGCAGATCAAAACCCCTAAGAGGCTTGCTGAGGACTGCCAAGCACTCTGGCCGCTCCCTTCCTTCAGGTACAAGCCAGAAGGCAGTGCTGGCAGCAGGGTGCCAGGCACAGATGGGTGCTGCAGGGCTGCTCAGCAGGTCCCTGGCTCCAGACAGCTCCCCAGCCATCTCAGCAGCAGCTTTGCACCCTCTTTGCTTTGGTAGAGCAGCACAGGTGGCTGCATGAGGACAAGGATTTCGGCACTCCCCCCACCATGGGGGCTCTGTGATCAGTAGGAAATGTCATCTTTCCCATTCCCCCCGCATCCCCTCCAGGGTCTGCAATTTCTTCTTCTGAAAACTCACACATCACTAACTTCAAACTGTCAGAGACTGGTGCAGGGTGAATCCTGGCAGAGCAGAAATGCCCAGGTTCAGAAGTGAGCCATTTTAGCTGTCAAGTCCCCTTCTCCTCCATTCTCTGCCTTTTCCCTGCCCTGCCCCTCTGTGCACACGCACTGGCAGCAGCTGCAGAGCCAGTGGGATGCTTTGCATTCCTGGCAGAGAAAAAATACAGCAGCAGGTGAAAGGAACCAAATACAGATCTGGCATTGTCCCTTGCCAAGCTGCTCTGTAAGAGCTCCTGTAAAAACAGACCTGCCTGTCTGGTTCCTGAACCACTGCAAACTGCTATTTTCAGTGTATCTGTTGAGAATTAACCCATGTCTGAGAAGGGGTAAGGATTTCAGTTCGAAGGGAAGAGGCTAGGGGCTGAAGCATCAGGCAGAGTTAAGTCTGGGCCACGTTCAGAGAAGCCCACCCAGCAAAGTACTCCGTGGTTTTTGCTGGTCCTCTCACACTTGCACAAAGATAGACACAGGCAGCCCCGATTTTGCACTCACGCAGGTGTGGGTGCCTGGTAAGAGCTGGATTTTCTCCTGGCAAGCTCTCCGAGTCTCTGTGCTGCTGTACTCCGGCTCTCCTGCTGTGACAGCGATGTCCCCCCTGCCTCTCTCCGCAGGCCGTCCCTGCGTTGACTGCCACGCGTTCGAGTTCATGCAGAGGGCGTTGCAGGATCTGAAGAAGACGGCGTTCAACCTGGACACGAGGGTAGGTGTCCTGCGGGAATGCTTTCCCTCAGCCTTCACCTCCCGGCGGCCGGCTCTGCCTGGCTGCCTACAGCAGACATGACATCTCTGCTGACTCACTCCCATCCCAGCAAATAGGTTTACAGCAAGCACAGATCATTTTTCACAGTCTGCAGAGGTTCAGTGATGATCATCTAGTCTGACTTCTTGCATAACAGCCTAAGGAATCACCTCAGACAGTCCCTGCACCAAAGGGAGAGGGAAAGAAGATGTACAAAGGAGAGGAAAACAAGACAGGTGATTTATTCTCTGCCTCACACCATTGCTGTGGACTGACCATTCGCTGGGCAGGAGCAGAAATGAGCAGGAGAGAGAGATGGTGGCAGGCAGGGCTGGCAGAGGGGAGGGAAGCACACACCCACACCCTTTGCTCAGGGATTGATGCTTTGTGGAAAAGGAGAAGCACATTTTTTCATGCATTTATCACAGCACACACGGGATTCTGACACTTCACATGGCAGTCTCCAGAGGTCTCAGTGAGCAAAATGAGGTTGTGTTAAATGTCCCAATTTTAATAATTCAGACATGTGTGGGTTTGTAAATATGTGCAAACTGGCTGGGGTAGGATTTCCACAGTGGTTCTGCTGCTGAAGCTTGCAAGAGGCAGGAGGTCTCTCTCCTCTAATAAAGCCCCTCCATGCATGTCTTGCCCTACCTCTCCTTCCTTTGAGCAGGGCCATCCCTCTTGGCAGGTGAGAGGGCTCCTTGCTCCTCTACCGTCGCACTCAGCTTACATTGTCATTACCAGCAAAGCCAATCAAAGGGACATAAATCAATTATGTGTCTCAAACCATAAGGCATTTATATAGCTTTGCCTTTGGTTTCTTGTGACCTTGGGCAGCCGTGTCAGGCCCTACACAATAAAGTTGGAGTGACTTCAGCTTTCTTGAGGTATCAATAGCAAACTGATTAGGACAAAGTTCTGAGTGTGGGTTACATTCCAAAAGTTTCTCATGCACTTGAGTAATAATAAATAACTCTTAAGTGGTAAAGTGTCAATGGAGGGGCTTTACCTCCAGCAGCTGTGCTGGGCTTTTCTGGTGCATAGCAGAGTTCCACTTGTCAGCTGAAATGTTTTGTACTTACACATGACATGTCAAGACCAGGTGCAATTGCAGCTGTGCTGGTTCTTATACTGTCAACAGGCTTTACTGGGAAGTTAAAGATTTTTTTTGAATGCAATGGAGGCAGCACAATTCCTTAATCCCACCCACAGAGGTATTCAGATGTGTCTGTGATGTCTGTTCTACCTGGAGAGTGGACCGAGGGTGCAGCCCACCAGAGAGCAGTGCTGTCTTGGAAGAGGTGAGGCAGAATATGAAGGGAGGAGCTGGTGCCAGGGTGCCACAAGATGAATTTCTGTTTCTGTGAGGACCTGGACAGGCCTGACATGCCAAGGCACTGACTGAGACAGCTCCCAGTGTTACAGAGCAAGGGGCACAGGAACAGTGCATCACAAAACCAAACAGAACCAGTTGTTTGTAAGATCACCTACCCTTAGACAACTGAGCTTAACACTACTGGTAAATAAAGGCTGTATTACTATACACCTTTCCCAGACTTTGGATTGATTCTCCAAAGGGCTTTCTATCAGAGATGCTTTGGTTAAACACAAATTATTGAGAGATGCAGAGATACTGAAGTGAAATACAGCAACCAAGGCCCTACAAGTGGCACACTGTGGCCTTCTATACTGTGACAGGTAGAGCTTCCATATCCTTACACCACTGCTGATGCTTGGCTCATGCTGACCAGCTATAATTTCTCAAGTTTGACACACAAATAACTTCACTGAATAACTCCTGAGTCTTGGAAATTGTTGCTAGAAGGACAAGCCCCATGCAGGATTGTTCCTGCATATCAGAGACTTTCTAAACCAATGCCATCAAGGCCACAATTAATTTTTGCAATTGATACCTCTCTTTCACCATCTTTCAGTTTGCAACTGAGTGCTCCCAGAGCTGCTCTTCCTGCCTGTAAATAGTCCTGAGTGATGCCCAGGCAGAGTTTGTGGTAGCAGTGACAGCTTGTTGGCATTACTGTGAAATCCAATAAGCCTGTTTGATGTTAAGATGATTCTATGATTTCTCCTGGGCTCCCAACAATGGGAGCATTCACTCATCCAAGATTTCATTGTGCAAGCAGGGAGCAGTGTTGAACAGCGCCTGCCGTTGCGCTAAGCTGATAAGTGAAAGCAGGCAAGGAATGTGAACAAACCCTCTTTAATGCAAAGGTGGATGTCAAAAGTTTGAGTTGAGGGGGATATAGAGCTGGGGAGGAGAGGGAAAGCTGCTCTGAAACAGCCTGTCCTGCACAAGCTTGCAGTCTGAGAAGAAGAAGTGAATAACAGAGAGTGGGCACTGCTGGGGACAGAGGCACTGCTGCCCAGCCAGGCAGGAGGGGAGCAGGACCCACACAGAGTGCCCAGCTTCTCCTTTGGAAAGTGCCTTGGTTAATTAGCCCTTTGCTGTGTCTACTGTGTCAGGAGGTATCAGGACAGAGGAACACCAGCAGGCTGAAGACCTTGTTGTTTCATGGAGCTTTGAGATAATTTCTTAACAAGTGGATTTCAACGTCTAATGGGTTTTTGCAGTGTAGATGAGAAACTCATCCACAGTGAATTTAAGCCCACTAAATTCATTTTTTTTCCCCTCAACAAACTCTTCAAAGCCAGTCTGCAAAGTGCTTGAGGGACCACAGACCACAGGGTGAAAACCACAAGATATGCTCAGGAAGAAGTTTCTCTTCAGTCACAATTGCACTTGCTGATGTAAATTCCTTGCACCAACAATCTTGAGTCTCAGGAGAAATTGGCTTCTGAAATGATGGTGCCATTCAAAAGATTCAGCCTTTGTTTCTCCAAAAGTGTGACAAGAATCCACAAAATATTTAAATTATTTGATCACAATTAAATAAATTATACTCAAATATCCTTAAAGATCAAAAATTATTTTTTCCCCCCTGTATACAGAGAAAAAAAGCTTGGAAATGCTTTTCCACTAAGGAGCTCCAAATACAACAGCAAGTAATTTTAAATTATGTATATTGGGAACAGTTTTTAGGCTTTTGCTCGAGTACTGATAATAAAGCAACTGTCAGTAATTTAACTCAGATTGAAATAGGAACCACACACTCAGACCTAGATCTGCCTTGGAAGATTATGGGTTTCAGACAACAGGGTTAGACTGACAGCTGGATTCAACTCAGAGTTGTTCTAGAGAAACAGCAGTGTAACTGAGAGCACAACTGGCTCCTCAGCACTTGCTATCTGGTGCAATTAAATTATACAGGACTGAAGGCATCTTCAACAGGAAGCCATCAATCACCACGGAGGAATTAAGAGCAGTGCAGTTCAAAGTGGAATCTGTTGCAGTGCTTATAAAGGACACTTTAATAATTTTGACAGCCTCCTCCCTAGAAGTTAACTGTGAAAATGAAAACATTCAAACTATAAAAATACTCTCCCTGCATCTCAGTTCTGAATATACTTGTTTCATCACTTTTTCTGGATGAAAACCAGCACTAAGAACTATGATTTTTCACTCAGCAGAGCACCTTGGCTACAGCTGTGCAGAGGGATTAGATCTAATCAATTATATACTCTTTTACAGCAATATATTCACTTCTTTGATTTCATGGGTTTTTGTTTGTTTTTGTTTTCGTTTTGTTTTTTCAGACAGAAACCCTCCTCCTGAGAGCAGAAAAGAGAGGCCTGTGTGATTGCTTTCATGCAGTACACTGAAATGAGCATTGGGATTTGGCCAATGGACATATATTCATTTTTAAAATGCTGTTCAGTAAATTACAGGAAGATACAGAGTACAAATTGTGCCCCACCATAAGGAAAAGCATTTTTGTCAAAACAGGTACAGCTCAGATTATTTTTGCTTTGTTGTGGTTTGTCATAAGTCTATGTGATATTGCATCTGCTGAAATGTCAAGAGAAGAAACAGTGCCAAAGTCTTGCTTATGGGTTTTATGCAAGGATAGCATCCTGCTTTTTTGGTATTTCAAGCCAAAAATTGTCCTTGGACTCTCAGGCCAACCTCTTGGCTTATGTGAATTGCCATAGATCTGTGAAAGTCAGTGTAGTCAAATTTTTTAATGTATTTATAGAGGAATAACATGAAAAGGAAACTACTTTGCCATGATGCATAGATAAACAGTTACAGACAAGCAGACTTGGCATTATCTAGAAATTAATAGTTATCACTGACTGCTTGGCAGTCCAAGGAAGGGGTTTTTTCTCCAATTGTATCAATAGTCCAGTGCACAACAAACACAGTAATCTGTCTCAGAATTTTGGTTTCTTCAGAGCCACACAGTAGCTGTGATCTTTTTGGAGGGATTTATTAAGTATCTAATGTGATCAGTAACATTTGTAATCACATGAATACTGCCTGGCAGTTGAACTGATTGCATCTGCCAAAATCTTCTGGAGAAGTGTCTTTCATTAAGCAAATCAGATGCTGGATTGAACCACTCAAAGTGGCCTCTACAGAGAGTTTTGGCAGAGAGCCTACACAATGCCTGCCTGCCCAGGAGTCTCTTGCAAACTGTATTTTGGGAAATACTTAAATTCTATCAAAATGGTCTTTAGCTCTTGCGTGGACTCTACACTCTGACAGGGTGGGTTACAGTGCTGATGTTATTTGTATTTCTGCTGCAGAGACAAGAGAGAACAAACCAATTTAAGCAGTGTGGTAGTAGACAATAAGATTGTGCCTTGTTACTCTTTGAAAGAGAATAGCAAATCCTTTCTCATTGTTTGCATTTTTTCCTTTATTTTGGGAAGAACAGAAAACAGCCCCAGTGGAAAGTTCCTGTTGATAACAATATATTTTCCTTGGCCTTAAAACATCATCCCCAAAGTAGAGATTTGTGTATCAGCTCGAGCATCAGGCTTGAAACTTTTGAACAAGAATATTGGAACAGGATCAACAAAAAAAGTAGTTTTCAAAGTCATCTTACTAATTAGTTTCAGTATGTCTGTCTTTCCACAGGTGGCTCGTGTTTTTGATATTTTGTTCTCAGCCTGCTCAGTAAACTAGGATGGAATCTATCTGTATGTTTCCAAACTGCTTCTCTCCCATTTTGTCTGCAACATCAAACACAGGGAAATAGGGAACTTTGACCCACTGCCAAGTTATTATTTCATGTGCAGTCCTACTCAGTAACACAGAGGAGCATGTTGCCATATATTTTGCCAAAGTTGTTAGAAAGGTGTGTGGTTCTCAGCAAGGAAAACCTTCCTTGCACCTGCATTTCAAATCAGAAGTCTGTTTTCTCCTCTGTAGTATTCCAGCAAACCCCTTTAGAGGTCCTTGGGACCTGTTTTGTGTACAAGAGAAGCAGCATGACACAGCAGCAGCTCCCTTCTGGTAGCATCACACTGCACTGTGGCACTGTCCATAGAACAGTAGAGGTTTTCCTCATAGACCAAACTTTATTGCACAAAGAAAACAGTAGGATTAACACAGCTCCCTTGCAAAATACCAGCCTTTGGCTTCTTTACTCCCACTTATATTTGGACCAAAGTAATGCACAGCTTTTGAGCCAGCTTTTTGCAGGAGATGGAGTCCCAGCACTGAACCTGTGAATTTTCCAGCACAGCTCCCTTTTTCAGGGGACAGCATGTCTATGGTTTGGTATTGATATTGTGCATGCTTATTCTGCTGGTACCCTAAAGAATCTTGCAAAGTCCTATTACATGATCATGAGCTCAAGAATTTGGATTTTTTTTCATGTTTTCATTTAGAAAAATGGTTGCTCACAGTTGAGTTTTGATATATGCAGCTTGTTACAATAGAAAGGTGGAATGAATGACAAGTGGATGTTGTCTGACTCCCAAAGGGATCAGAGTGACACTGCAACTTCATGGTTGTAACAGAGTGATTGTTCTGTACTTCTCTTTGTCTATAATACAACACAATAAAAGGGCAAGATGCATTATAGTATTTGTGTGCTTTTTTTCTGATTTGACAAATTGATGATGCTTATGCATTAATTAATGTCTGTTCTTTAATTAGGCAGAAAATACATAGAGAAAAAATGCTATTTTTAATACAAAAATAAGAAGACCTTGCATTCAGGCTAAATGTATTAATATATTCTAATTTGCTGAAGTAGAAAATCCAGCTCACTCTTATTTGAAATAAAGGTACAGCAATGATTTTGTGAGTTTCTTTAAGGACCCCTTACTCTATACTTGGTGGTTTTGATAAAGTTCTTTATAATTGCATGATGGCATGAAGAGAAATTGGTGCTAGATTGTTTTAATTTATTTTTGCTCAGGAAGTTAATTTAAATTCAGAACCCCTTGAGTCTCCACTTACTAGAAGAAACCTTGTATTTTGCAGAAGGATTTAATTGCAGGAGTGCTTAAAGCAGAAAGTTTTTTCTCCCACCCAACACTTTTTTTGCTGCAGAGCCAAGGCAGTTCTTGTGACCTTTTGAAGCCAAGCTGTGTCTTCTCTCCTCTTGGTGCAGTGCTGCTGCTGATAGCCCTGGGCACGTGGTGTTTGCACACAGGGTGCAATGCAGGTGGTAGCCTGTGAAATTCACAGCCAAGTCCTCCCTGGAAGAGAAATGGTATAATCATGGTAGTGTGGTGCTGTCTCTGGACAGGCAAGGTGACAGAAATCCTGGTAATGATCCCCACATCTCCAGAGCTTCTCATACCCGAGCCAGTGCCTTCTTTGGGTGTAATTCTGTGTGTATTCTAAGTCAGTAGTTTTGGACTGAGTCTCAGAACAACTCTAGGAAGTCATGTCTGGATTTCATTCTGGAAATGGAAACACAGTTTGTCTTGCTTATAATGTAGAATCCTGTTAGGTAACATCAAAGCTCAGTAGTATTGCTAGCTGAATCTAGCTGGTGAGTGGACTCTCTGGAATACTCCGAAAATTCTGTGGAATACCCTCTCCAGATGGAAACCTCATATTTAGAAACCAGTTATGTCTCTGTACCCAGAACTATCTGTCAGTAAATTCTGGGTGAGCTGAGCATCTGACACACATTCCCCATTTTCAGAGAAATAAAGTGTGGAAGTAGTTCCTTTAAGAGTGACCATGTGGTTTCTGTGGCCTCCTCTGCACCTGTCCCAGGCTGGAAGCCAAAGACAAGAGCTCCTCCTGTAGCAGTGGGACTCATGGTGTGCACACAGATCTCACCCTGATGAGACAAAGCTCTTGCTGAGCTGAAGCAGGCTAACAGGGTCCCAGCTCAGTTCAAAGTTTAGTTCAAAGGTTTGAAAGCAGAAGGGCTCTGAGGCTGTTGAGCCTTTTGAAGGCAGAGAAGCATAAAGGATGTTTTCCCTTTGGAACTGGTGCAAGGCAGGAAATTTGCCCTTGCCCCTCTTGGCCTGCAGATAGACCCCTTACCTAAAGCAATGTTCTGCTCAGTCCTTCCCTGGCCAGGACTCAGCATGAGAGAAGAGGGGAGCAAGTGTGGAGGGGAAAAGAGCCTGCCCTTTGCAGCCTGGCTGAGTTCCTGGCAAATCAGGGCTCCTGACAGAGAAACCAGAGCTGCAGCCTCCCAGGGATTTACGTGCTGAGCGTGGTAAGCAGGGGCTGCAACCACCCTGGCTGAGGGCAGTGCTGCAGACAAAGTGTCACAGCAGTGTTGGAGGCAGGGTTTGAAAAGGGGAGCCCAGAGATGTTGTGTGCATTGGGGGAAAAGTAGGGATCATTCCTCACACTCTCATCAAGCATGTGAAATTTCCATGTGAAATTTCCAAACTTTCCAGAACCTGCTTTTGAGAGCTGTGCAATGAAATGCAGATGGAAGAGGTGGTTGCAAATAACCCCTGTGCTCCTCAGCTGAAGCTGTGCAGAAGATGGGAAGTCTCAGGGAGGCTGTGTGCTCTACTTGTTCCCAAAGAAGATATGGAAGAGACGGAAGCGTCTTTTGCAAACTGGTACTTGCTGATTTAAAGATTAAGGGGAAATGAATTTGCATGTGCTTTTACCATCTAAGGAGAAAGGCAACACTCACTTAAAGAGTGTTCTTTGCAGCAAACATTAAATAGAGGTGGGAAACTAATATCAATTGCAAATATATATATGTGTGTGTGTGTGTAATACGTTTAAATATTTAGCCTCACTTTTCCTGTATTAAACACTTTGAATAAATAATTCCTGGCTTCAGTGGATGAAGCAGATGGGTCTGCTAAACTTTTGAAAAGTTTATGATTTTCAAATGTCTGATTCTGTATCTGCCTTGAACTGGCCTTGGGGTTCTGTTCAGAACATGCACCTCCACATAGGCAGAGGATGGAATTCATTTCACCCCATATGCTCATGATAATTTGTTGACTGCTGAAGAAGGATCCCCCAGCAGAGAGGCCTTTGGTCCAATGTGTACAAGCTTCTGTGCTCTTGCTGTGTTTTCTATGTATGTGGCTAGAAGCAAGTTGAAGTTATTAACTTGCTGAATTCCAGAGGAGAGGAATGAAAAACACCAGGAGGCTCTTAAAAAAATACTTAATCATTCTCATGATTCTTGAGGAGACCGAAGCACATGGCAGACTTTGCAGGATTTCAAAGCTGTGTCATTCCCTCCATCCCTGAGCTGGGTGGCAAAGAGGAGACAACTGGATCCTTGAATCGTGTCATTCCAGCTGGCCCTTGAATGAATCGTGTCATTCCAGCTGGCTCAAAGATGTTGGAGAGAAAAAGCAAAAGGCCCAGTGGCAGCACAGAGCAGCCACCCATGATGGAGCTTTATACACTGAGAAAGCCCAGGTATCTGCTTGCCCTGTCTGTGTCCCTAGCAGATAAAAAAGCCCTAGCATATAAAAAAGAATTCACATTGATGGTGTTCATAAATGTCCATTATTAAATCTCCAGGTCACTGCACCCATCATTATCTTTCCCGTGCTCCTTTCAGAGGTGTCTCCAGTAAATGATGGAGTATTTGTTCAGCCTGGCTTGTCTCAGTGCATTCTTTGGACTCCATATCATGGTTCTGCTCATGCTGAAATCATCAGAGCTGTTTTCTCAACACCGTGGCCTGAAGTCTACCCTTATATGCCCACCTGGGAATCTCCATGATCCCACTGAAAATCACAGGCCTGTTTCACAGAACATAGTGTTTTGTTTCCTCTCTGTGCCTAAAACAGCTGCCTTTTGGATCTCCTACTGTTCCCTTACAGTGCTGTAAAAGGTTTCCTGGACAGAGCAAAGCTCCTGTGTCCCATCCCTAGAAATACAGAGCAGGGGGCTGAGGGATAAAGGAATTTGATTGTAAAAATTGTGTTTCTCAAGCTGATCATGAGCTCAAAGTTAAATATTATCCATAGTTCAAGTACTGACCATGTGAAATAGCAAACAGAAACCCAGCCTTTTTATAGTGGTGCAGAAGGTATTTCATCACTTGAAAGCATTAAGATACTAAAGATAGATGGTGCCTGCAGCATGGATTCCTGAATATATCTGTTTTTTCTAACTGTTGGTACACCAACCTGCTTTTACCAGTTTGTACATTATAGATGGGGACAGAATGACACATCTTAAGGGGACAGATTCTCTTTACATCAGATTTCATTCTATACAAATAAATGAAAAAGGTGAGGTAAAACTGTGGATCTACAATTATTTTTCCCCACAGAAACACAATAATGATAACAAGTCCATCTTCCCTGATGTTTAATTCTTTTTCTTTTTAATTGCTTAAGAAAGTGTGCCTGCACCTCATTACTCAAGGTATGTGTGGGAGGTGAATGTATAGCAGACTGTAAAGCATGTAAAGCTCATCAGTAGCAGTTTATCACAAGCCTGAAGAGGAATTTGGAAGCCAGGAATTTTTGAGTTGTGATATAGCTTTGCCACTTGAGTACTTTCAGGTACTGCCCATGTTTCTTTTGTCAGCTCTGGCCTCCAAATTCATCAAGGGAGAAATATTCTTTCCCTAAGAAGAGTGCAAGCCACTGTGCCTCAATTGTGGATGTATTAAAGACAAACATTATTGTGTATGAAGATAGCAAATTCTTCAAGTTACAATTGTTTTAAGGTGAAATCAGTAGACATCATAACTCTGTCTGATTTCTGGCATTAAAGATGAAAAAAAATTATAGTCTGTCTAACTATTGGCTGTTTAGCTAACATTTGGGTAACATATACAGGCAATAAAGAAGTAAGTGTTATACATTTAAGCCATTTATCAAATCACTGATTTTCCTACTTGGAAGCTAATGAAAAACTTTTTTTTCAATCTCTGGTCCACATTTCTAATGCCTCTTCCTGAGCTGTGCTTTTTATATTTCATTCCCCCAAACAATCACATCACTAAGTTTCAATACCAAGATGTGCAAGAGAAAGGAAATGCCAAGGTTATTTTGTGAACATTCACAAAGGAGGACAAAGGAGAAGGTTATAAATTTCTGTTCAGAGGTAAGATGTGATGTGCAAGGCCCATCATAACCTGACCTTCTCTCTCTAAATAGACTGCTGTATATTGCCTGCAAAAGAAAAGTAGTCCATACCAAATAATACATTGAATAATTGTGATTTTGAATCTGCGAAGCAATTCTGAAGAATGGATAGCAAGGGCTGTAGAATACTTCATTGTTGTGCCAAAAAAAACACGTAACAAAAGCCAAGGAGAAGTGGCAAAATTTAAAACCTTCTCCATTGCAAATAATCAGCTCTTTCCCATACATACAGTTATATAACAGAAGCAAACAACTTCATTGTGACGTAGTTTGAGTTGGATCTGGATCTAAATGAATTAATTGGATTTAATAAGTGTTGGACCTTGGTCAGTTCTCTAACAGCAAGTGCAAAGATGCAACACTTGAGGGAAAAAAAACCCAAACAAAGTCATAGCAAAAGTTTGGGAAGACAAATATGATAAACTTGGGAAAATGCATTTAACCGCTTTCCATTTGACATGAGGTCTGATTTACACCATGTCCATTTAAAACTTTAATTGTACATGGCATGTGAGCAAGTGTTTTGTATTGTCTCCTCAAGATCAATGCTGTGAGCAGGAAGAAGCTTTGGACTAAGTTTATTAGAGAAGCTCTCCTGTTGAGTCACAAGGTGCAGAAAGGACTCCCTGTCCTTCTAAACGCCTTCTCAGAGAGGAGTATGGATGTGGCTGGGTCCAGTCCCAGTCCCTCAAAGGGTTTTATAGATGCAATTGAATCTTTGTACAACTTTGTTCTGTGGGGTTAAGAATGGCAACCCAATGTACTTATATTAATAACATTAATTATTTTATTGATTATTCTAATGATAATCATTAGAATAAAATACCCTTATCAAAATTATTTACTGTACAGTATAGACAATTATAGTTACTAGCATAGTGCACTATTTTCTGAAGCAATATTGAAGCAATGATATTAAAGACAGTAAAATAATTATTAAGTAGAGACTGGATGTTACTCTCCCATACCAACAGCTGTGGGCAACTCTCTTTCACTTGGCCTTGAGAAGCATCCCCACTCATGGAAGAATCTCACAAATGCTCTTAGGTTTGTTAGAATTCCTTGCCATTAAAGGTGGGATTTTATAGTATAGAATTATTGACCCTCAGTCAGATGTTTGTGTGCCAGCTGTGTCAGCTCAGGAGCCTTTAGCTCAGCAGCTTTAGATAAACTATCAGTACTATCACTTGTTGGTTCCTGTATCAGTAATTTGCCTGCTACGTCCTCACTGGTGCCAGTTTCTGTCAGGAAACCTTGTTCTCCACATCCTCAGAATTTTTAACTTTGGGATTGATGAGTCAGGCTGGTCTCAGAGTTCTTCAACCAAAAGCAGTTCAGTGTCCCTTCATTCTCTATCCACCACTCATAACTTCTGCAAATAGGGTAAAGTTCCAGCTCTTTTAACCCCACGTAGTCAAAGCAACCTGCTATAATCAGTTGCCATTTAGACCCACAGTTTATTCATCTAAGGTCACCTGATGGCTCATGTACATCAGGACAGGAACTTTATAATCAAATTCAGTCTGCAGTTAGCCAGTGTGAGGTTTTCTGTCTGCAACTGGCACACAGTTGGTCGTTTGGATGCCCACATACTCCTGCCAGTCACTGACAGCCTGGAGAAAGCACCCAGGTCCTTCTGCCTGGGTCACTGACTGGTTCTGTGGGGAGCAGTCCTCCTGACAAAGTGTTCTGGCACATGGAGCCTGGGAGGATGAGCCATTTCCCTGGAATTGTCACTTCCCTGGGTGTTCAGCAGGCAGTACCTGGGCACTAGGACTGCCCTTGGGCCCATCCTCCCCGAAGAGAAGGGTAGAGAAACACCTCTGCCTTTCTGTGAGCCAAGTGTTAGTGGGGAAAAAGGTTCATATTCTGTAGGAATGGAGACCTCAAATTTAGTTTTGCCTGAGGCATTTGGCCCCTTAGGAAGGGTGTTCCCCTGCCCCGACCTGACTCCCAGCAGCCTTTAATAAAACCTCAGCCTTGTACTTTCTGACATTGATTGTTCACAGCCACCCCTTCACCTTGAGACAGCCATACTGCAGGATTTGGGATGATCCCAGCATAATCCTGGTGTATTGTTTGTTTGCAAGGAAGGAGCAGATATAAAATGCAGCTTGCTACTGTGTTACCTCAATACCACCACTGTGATGAAATTACATGGGAACCACTGTGTGAAAGCCTTCAGGTCAGTCACAGAATCTTCCAGGCTATTTGGGCTGACAAATCCAGCAGTCCAGAAGAAGAAATCATGGGATTTACACAAAAAGCATAAGATGAAATTAATACATCCAAATTGGTTCTCTTAATTTTGTGCCAATTTTCATGCTTCAAGTCATGCTAGCTGGAAATTACAGCAGGAAATAGTGCAGAAATTGTATTAAATCTGAAAATCTGATAACTCCAGAGAGCTGAGGTTTTTAATGAGTTGCCTTTCATTATTTCAGTAGATAAAACATGAAGAGCCCTACACCAAAGACCCCAGCAGTCTGCAGTGAAAGGACTCCACCAACTTCCTCAGAGTTCAGCTACTGATTAATTTACTGTGGTGAATCAAAGGTTGCTTCTACATCACACCATTCATTACATTTTGATGTAGATTTGGGTGAGTTTGATGTGCCTCATTAGGCAAATCAGATACTGGGCTCACACACACAGATGGCTTCTCAAACACCTCCCGAGGAAGTGACTGTGAAGCTGAAGGGCCCTAGGTGTGATCTCAAAACCAAATCAATTTTGAGATGTTTTGCAAAGTTTTGCTTGGAAAGCAAGGCAGGAGAGATGTGCAAGGATACCTACAGATGTGCAGAGGGAGAGGCTGAGTGTATGAACCGGCTGGAGCAGTGGGCCAAGATACAATGCTCCAGATCAAGTGCTGTAGAGGTTCTTCCTGTAACAACTGTTTCAGCTCTGCATATCCCAGGAATCAATATGTGCCACCAGAGTACAAACAATAAATCTTGCAAGGTGCTACAATAGCAGCTTGCTTAAAACAACATACATCCATGCTTAACAGCTTTGGAAAATTGGGCCTTGAGGGCTCAGCATGCTTTGGGATTCATTGCTTAGTGAGTTTTGCTCTCTGCTCAATGGAGCCATTACTCAAGCCATGACAGTATTTTCCATTAGGTATCCATGTGTTTGGAGCCACTGAGAAAAGATCTCCTCCAGATGGAAATGTAGTGTGCAAACTACCCAAATGCTATTTTTGGAAACAGCATTTGCAGAACAATTGTTTGGGGCTTTACAACAGGCCATGATGAAAAAGTGACACTCTGGCTGGGAAAGGTTGGAAGAAACAGAAGGGCTCCAGCCCATTCTTTGAGGATAATTATCTCAAAAAGACATTTAGAAAAGCAAGTTGGGGATTTAACTTGAAGAACTTTGGGGTTGAAACATTCATAGATGAATATTAACAAATAAAGAGATAAGCAGTTGCTGCTATACTTAGCAGCCCAGGTCTATGCATCAGGAATCTCTAAGTGGGAAGGGGCAAGGCTTCAGGCTGACTGCTGTCAAACCTGGCATGAAGTGCTGGAAACTGGGGCTGGGAAAGTTGTGGAGAGGGGTTTAGCAAACCAACAGCTTCCTCAGCCTGCAGATTTCATAGACAGAGGGGGCATTCCTTAGGGTGTCCTTAGAAGGGTTTTCTTCTAGGGACTAAAAATATTGCGGATGAGACAAAAAGGGTCTAGGCAGATCACAGTGGGATTTAAGCTGTGTTAAGCTGATACATTTTCTTGGAAAACAAGTGCTCTTTGTATAATTGTAAGTTAAAATGTTGGCATTGCACAGCTTAGCTGGAGTATAAACCATTTATTTTCTTTATTGTCTGGAAAAGCATGACTAGGCTATTGCCATTTTAGGCTCTGTTTTGGGATGCTGGGAGTGGTCTTCTGAAATGGATTAACCTGTATTATGAATCAATTCCCTCACCATGCTTTTAAGATAACTGTAAAGGAATAAGCTCCTTAGTGGAACCAGATATCTGAAATATTAGGAACTTCCAGACAAAGCACAGATACCAGTGACTGCCCCACAATAAAGCACATGCAAGATCACTCAAGAATTTGAACTGTGTGAGAGGGGCTTGAGGTTGTCAATGTATAAATCTGGTTGTCAGTCATAGTCTGGTTTCTTTTTGTTTTAGTGATTTGTTTTGTCAATGTCTTGAGTGCATTTGGACCTCTGAGTCCTTCCTGTGCCTGCTGTCTCTTTGGCTGCCACATTTGGGTAGACAACCAGACTGAAACACTTGCAGACAATTATTTTGTTTCCATGCATTTGTTAGCTTGATACAATTTCACATTGCCCCTGAGTTTTTACTACATTTAAGTTAGAATTTGCCTCTCTGGGAGTTTGAAAACTCCATTCTTACAAATTTCTAATGGAAAATAGTTAACCAAATCTTTCACCTGTCTTTCCTTTTCCGAGTCATCTAACTTTATACAGAGGCTCATCACCATGTGGAACCTGTGAATCTTTGACTTTCATTGATTTCAGCTTCTTGATCAACTCCCGTCATCAGATTTCAACAGAAATGTAAGTGCTGAGGCTGGAAGTCTGTCACAGCTGTTCAAGGCTGGCTCATTTTTCCCTTTGGCTATTTTCTAGAATATCTTCTTATACATAATGTATCTCTTTCTCTGTAGGCTTCTGTTTCACAGTTCTCCAAAGCCTTGGCTCTTCCTTGTCAATAAAGGTTGGCACGCTTTCAATCACAGTGCTTTGGAGCTTTATTCTTTTGTGCTGAAAGAGTCACTGCTAGAAAATGCCTGAGGAAAGCACAGCTATATGTGATAAGGAAGGTTTATGTCATTAGAAAGGGAAGCTTATCTTAAATAGTGTTATAATAACTAGGTTTTATTGGGTTTTGTTGTTTCTGCCCAAGAAGAGTCTAACAGTGGTGGTAAGGACTGAACTGGAAAACACAAATGGAAGAGCAGAAGGAAAATGGCATAGGTTTGCTCAGCTTGCTGGCAAGGGCATCAAGAAGTTGAAAAAGAAAATTTGGTCAATGTTTTCAGCTTTAGCAACAACTTATGTTTTCATTGAGGAATATGATTTTTCAAGTTGAAAATGTTCTATTGAGTTTCTGCATAAATAATAGTTAATGATCCAAGTTAAGGTCATTAATGATCCATTGTGGTTGAGGGGGAATAAAAATGCCAGTAGAGGAATGTCCTGCAAGCAATTGCATCCAAGTAACCCTGGTGCCCACCTGCTCCTGGAATAGATGGGGAGAACTCAGTGTTTAGGGAACAAAATATCAGGAGGCAGTGGAAGTGATTGAAATTCCTGAGAACCTGTGCTGTTGCTGGGGAACAGAACAGCAGCAGTGGCACAAGTGCAGTCCAGTCCTTCAAGACATTAAGTGGGCATGACTCATCAACCACACTGTTTGTGTATGAATGGTGCTATCTCAGAGGCTTCAGCTAAACTGGGACACCCACACAAGAGGGGCAGCCTGGAACATATTAAAATCCAGGGGCATAGAGGTAGAAAAGAAAGGATACAGAGATCACCAGTGCATTGTCTCCATGCTACCAGTGCTCCCAGCACTGGGAGGTTGGGGAGGTAAGGGAACACTCCAAATTCTCTCAGGCTTCTACCAGGGCACAGCAGCCAGTCAGTGCCATTCTGGGCTCTCTGTCCTGTCCCCTGAATGGCCAACACTGACAGTACAAAAGCTGGAGAAAGGAAAAGGAAGAACTCAGCAATCCTGTACATCTGTCTCTGAGCTTTGCAGTATCTTGAGAAAAAGAAGGTACCAGCTTCTATAGTTTTAGAAGAGGGAGTTGTCCCCCTTGATGGTGGGGAGGGACAGCATTTTATGTGCTCATAGGTTGGGTTGTTACAGTGCTTCCCCACTGCTTCTTACCATTGCAGAAAGTGCACATCTTTTAAGGGCTACTCCATCTAATGCTGTCTGAGAATTGAACTAATTTTATGACACTAGCATCCAAAAATATGAGGCCTTACAAACACCTAAGGCACAACTGCAGGGCTCAGTTCAGATCTTGGTGTGTCAGTTCCTCTAAGGAAAGTGTGGTCAACAATCAGGTTCAGCCTCTCAGAGAAGAATAAATGATAGGAAGAGAAAAAAGTGTATCCCTTTGGCCAGCAGTGACCTCTGTAGACATTTGGGAAGCCAAGTGCATTGTTTGGCTTCAATGCTCAGCCTCAGAGAGCCAGCAAGACCAAACTGAAGGATAGGAGGTTATGACAGTAAGTACATCTGTATGCTTTTGGATCTGCAAGCATCTTTATATAAATATAATTCAGCTGGTGGAGGCTTGCAGGGCATTATTTTTCATGGTATTATCTCCTTTGCTTTTAGGATCTGATTTCCTACAGAGGACATGGGGGGCTGTGTCATGTATTTAGTCCCCGCTTCAGAGCCATTAGCACACTTGGTATTATTATAAATGCACTAAGCCACAGTTCAAACCTTATGACATTTATTTCTTTCACCCTGGCAACCTTTCAGACATGGAAGTACAATATTCAGCTCCACATCCGAACTCCTGGAGTGATCACTTTTTTTTTTTCCTGGCTGGAAAGACACTTTCAGCAGGATCTGTCACTCTTCAAGCAAAACAAACAGATGATTAGGTCAATAGCTCTTCAATTTGCAAATCTCAAACTTTTGCATTTGTTTTAAGGAAGAAAGCTGCACAAACAAATCTCAGCCAATTGCTCACACACCACTGTATTGATATAATGTGTTATCTTGAAATCAGCCATCAGTTGTAAGTAGATTTTGGCTTACAGGAAAACATCTGATTTCGTCTTTGAATTTCTACTTCTGGCTCACCAGTATCTGAAACCTTTGGAGTTTTTCCCCCTGAAGTGGTAAAATGGATGGTCAAGGTTAGGTTTATCTTGGATACAGTCATGTCTGCTTTACAAAAACTGTATTTAATCTGTATTTAATGTCCTTTCTCACTGAGCACTGCAGCGCTGTTGTAATTCAAGGCCTTTTTCTACTGCCATCTTTGAGCACCATCTCCACATCTTCCTGTTCCCTGGATGAGGAGCTCTGCTCATCTCTGAAGTCAGTGAGCAGAAAGATCCATTCAATGGGTTGCTGAACTCATAGTAAAAACCACACTTCAAATCTGCTGTTTACATTACTTTAATTCTAGGAGGGTTACAGGAAGGCTGCAGCAGAAGACAGGAATGGGAAAGATAACACAGTAGATGATTCACAAGCAAAATTCACCACTACAAAAGATCTGTATGCATTATTTATAGGGCAGGCTGGCACTGCTTCTTTGCAATCATTCTGCCCTCATGTTTTGGCTGCTCTTCTATAAGTCTGCAGAGAAGTGGGAGACAAGATGATGCAGTAGAGGGGATGTGTGAGAGTCTGGGCAGAAGGCCATGTAGATGGGTTACATGAATCAAAGGGAATAAAACCTGGATGTTTCACTGAGTGCCATTTCTCAAGGTTTACCTGAGGTTAGCTAAAAACCTGGTCCCTGCACATGGAAATACAGAAGAGTTGGAGAAGGAATTTCTCTTTAAGCAGGAAGGAGTTATGCCTGGTCTCATGGGATAGGTGTGTCCATAAATTCTTTACACAAGAAGGCAAAGGCTTCTTACTTCTTAACCCAACTATATAAGGCTTGCTTTCTGTGCCATGAGTTCAACACCTGCCAAACTCCCTGCTCATCAGCATTTTCACTGAGGTCAGACCATTTCCTGCTGGAGGTTCTGTGCATGTTGATAGGAACTTGCTTTGCAGCTGGCTTGCTGTGAGATGCACAGCCTCTGGCTCTCCTAGAAGCATGTACCTGCTATGTACAGTCATTTAACTTGCCCCCCTGTTTGATTCCTGTGTTGAACTCTTGGTGTTGTTGACTTGTAGCAATTACAGAGTTTTCTGCCAATTAGGCAGTGGAGATGAGCAGCAATGGGCTCCCAAACTGCCCTTCTGACACTCTGGCTGCTCGGTGCACTGCTGGGCTGCCGCAGGCTATTGCAGAGCTCTTGGCACCAGCGTTTTTCTTCTGCGTGCTGAGGGCTTTTGGGTCAGCCTGCAGCCTCACAAAATCTATTCAAGGAAAAATTAGAGTTGAAGCTAGTTCTTGCATAAAAGCAGCAGAAGGAAAAAGGACAAAAAAATACCCATTCTTCTGTAGCAATTGTCAGGAAAGAGGAATTTTCTCTCTACATTAAAAACACCATTATAGTTCACTGGGGAACACGATGTGTTCACTTATGTAGGGCTCACAGATACAGATTCTGGGCTTATTAGAAGCCAACTCAGCCTCCAGAGCAGTCTTGGCAACACCTGTAATCCCTGTGTGCCCCACTTCCCAATCAGTTGACTGAAACTCATATTCCTTTTTTCTAATGCCTGCCTGGTTTCTCTTGGAAGCAGTTTGGGTTAATAGCTGCCCTATCAATTTGCAGTGACCTGTAGGAGGAGGGCACCAGATTTCAATGGTAGCCAAACTTCTGTTTTTCAGTAATAATACTAAAATTACTCTGCTGCCAACCCCAGTACAGACCAGTTTCCTCTGTTTAAATGCCAGGAGAAGTGCTCACACCCAGCACAACAGAGTACAAGGGCTACCAGCAGCTCTCACAGCTACCAGCACAGCCCTGCACCATCCTGCCTGTTCTAGGAAGTGGATGTTAATGTTAATATTTATGCTGTCTTCTTTTGATTTGTAGTTCTGTAGAGTCATCTCTCTGTCACCTGACTTAACCATGCCATTTTTTTTTCCTTTCTTACTTTTTCTTCATTTTGGCCACTGTTGACATTTCTGGTAAAGCAGAAGTTTCACAATTCTTCATACTGTTTTGCCATGTCCTGCTGGAGGTATCTCTCCTAGATATTAACTGGGTTTTGTGTAGCAAAATACTCACTTTACCCATACTTTGTTATCTGCAATTAAATCTGCAGATAAGCCTTCTTTTATCTACTGATGACTTCTGTCTTGAGACTTGCCTGAAGAAATGTTTGAACTATAAGCACAAATGAGGGCTGGATTTAGGAGGAAATGGCCCCTCTCATGTATCTGGCCTTGTATTTTTTACAGTTATGACCATGATGTCTTTTATTTAAACATGCCTAAATAAACTGATGTGTCAGTCACCATATACCAAGACTGCCAAAATCCCAACAAGGCAGACAAAACAAATTCTCCCCAATATCAGGATGTGGAGAGAGGAATAGAAGCTACAGAGCAGAATGTGTGATGACCATTGCACACCTTGTGATGCTTAACTGAAGTTGACATTACAGAACAAGCCAGCAGCTAAACTCCTTCTGGAGAGATTAGGCACAGACTAGATAGGCTTGTGGTGGTATGGAACCTCCCTGTGCACATCCTGCACTCAGAGCAGGGCCTCAGACTTCCTGCTGGCACTGCCAGAGCTGTGGAACTGTGCCCTCAGGCACCAAACTCCATCAACAAAAGGCTGAGCTAAAAATCACCCCAAATGCATCTTCTGGATGCTTTTCCTAGCCAGTCAACACCACTCCAGTCTTACCAGGTGCCATCTCAGCCACCTTGCCTTCTCTGATCAAGCTCTGCTGTCCTGTGTAAACCACTGAGCCAAGCTAGGGAGGTCAGAGAAAATGGAGAGGTAAAAGTGGCACAGTGAGAAAGGGCTCCTCAAAAATACCTCAGATGTGTGCTTAGCACAGGAGAACGTTCTAACACTGCTAGGACTGGTAACACAAAGGTTCAAGGAAGAAGAATATGTAACTGACATAATCCTCCATGAGATAGGTGATGTCAAAATGAGAAGAAATAAAAATAATATCTCTCTAACTTTCTGGCTCGTCTAGTTTGCTTTTAGAAAGATCCTCTTTAAATTTCCTGTCATCCCATAAGCCATTCTCTGACTTATCATGAACAAGAAGTAAATGTAAAGACCTCTTTGATTTCAATGCTCCCTTGTGGAATTTTAGCACTGACATGAATTTCAGTGGCATTGCATCTTCCGAGGATATGAGCCTTTTCCAGGCTCCACGGTGCAGGCTGGATCTGCTCTGATCAAGGCTGGGCCTTCATCTCACTCATCTCCATACCAGCTCACACTAGTTAAAGCCAATGTCAGGAAAGCTGGTCCAGACAACTAATCCCCATCTAATGACACTCCTATGATTTCCTTTCTAGTTCAGCTGGCACTTTTCTAATCTGTGCCAAAGCCTGCCAAAGGGTCAATACAGCGTGCAGGCAGGCTTGTACCTGTGCACACACTTCAATCCAGCACAGTGGAAGTGTTTGTTCCTCACTCCATGCTTAAATAATGTCTGAGCTCTCCTGGACCCAATCAGGGTAAATTATCAAGGATAAAGCACATTTGTTAGATGTAAACACTCCATGCAAATAGATGTTCCTGTTTACAAGGGCTCTTGGCTTTCTCCCCTACATAGGTAAATTTCACTCCTTAGAAAACAACAGTGAAACATGATACTAGATTTTTAAGCTTTTATTCATTTTAATTTTCCACAAATGGCTTTCACTGCAACAATCTCAACAGGAACCAATAACACACATAATCACAAGGCCCTTGATAATGATGAAAGTAGATTCACTGCCAGCAGCTATTATGCTCATTTGGGGACTGTGAAAAACACTACATACACTTTTGTTTGGGTGAGATAAAGGGCAGTTTTACCCTGAAAAAGGGGTGTTAGGATGGCATTTTGTTATTCAGTGGCTTTGCTCCTTGCTCGTGTCACATGTGCTGATGTTAGGGGAGACAAGTAAAATTGTACTACCTCAAGGTTTTAACTGCTCTCTACCTTGCAGTGTCAGATCCACTCCACGGTTCATTATCATCCAAACTGATCCATTACCACTCTCTGCACGGCTCCTCAGACCTGGCCCTCAGCCCTCAGGAGAAGTGCAGTGGATCAGAGGAGCTGGGAAACTCGGAGTGAGTTGTGTCCAGCCAGGCAGCTCCCCCCTGCAGCCAGCAGCCCGCAAGGGTTAGGGGGGTTGTCCCTTCTCTGCACTGTCACCAGAATGAGTGACTGTCCCCACACATGACAGGGACAGCCAGGATAAGGAGAAAATGTGACCCCCTACACCCTCACGTGTCATTTGGACAAAGTAAGGTCTTGGGGGTAGATTGAGGTGATCAGCTGCTGGTTTTCAATATGTACCTAAGCACAGCCTGGCCCTTGTCATCCCCATCACTCAGCTCTCTGAGCCACCTGCTGATTTTCCTCCTGAAACACAGACAGTGGGGGATGTGCTGGTACTTACGTGTTTGACAGGAGAACTGAAAAGTGATCATAGTCCCAACTCTCTGTCTTCATCATCAAGTTCATCCTTGCAGACCTTTAAAATTAATCTGGAATGTAAATACAATTGTACAATATTTACTTGTCTGTAGTGCTCATGGGCCAAAGACATTTTAGGAATAAGACAGAAACAGAATGTCAAAGCATTCGAAATCATCTTTCTAAGTAAGTTTTTAATCTCTTTATTAATACATCCAAAACCCCATTAATTTTATCATCAGCCAGAAGCAAATTTATCTAATAGCCATAAACTCATCCCTAGACATTAATGATCTGTTTTTCACATTTGCAATTTCCATTGAATTCACTGAGAATTTTAAAAACTCAGAGCTTCAGAAAGCTCAGAATACATAAACATCTTTACATGTAATTATTTTCTTCTGGCTTTCATTATATAAAGAACAAAGCCTATTAATTCAACATCCTTTGGGGACTGGACCATCAGATGTACAGTAAGGACCAAGTTACATCTAAACTCCTGTTACTTGAAGAAATTGCTTATTTGAAAATTAAAACCTAAGTGAATATACAGTTCTTAACGTTGTGTAATTTCAATCACAAAGACAGACAAGATACCACTGTATTTTGGATGTGGAGAAATTCCATAAAACTAAGAAAGAAAATAAAAGGAACAAAGGATATTGTATAAAACCTTTCCCCCTTTCTCCAAGTATTCAATAGAATGAAAATTGATCTGCCTTAGGGACAAAGGATCACAGTAAGATAAAATCAGCAGAGGCAGTACCTAATAACAGTGTAAAATAAAAGAGGACATTTAGAAAAAAAATCAGCAGCATCCAAATGCTGTATGTGTATTTGTTTCAATAAAATTCACCCTGCTATTTCACATATGATGACCTAGAAGCAAAGCCCACTTCCTTATGTCTGCCAAGCCTTTGTGTTCAGGGGAGCCTTTAAATGATTCTCACTGTAATGGTATGAGAGCTCTGAAAACAGCTCAGCTCACAGCTCCTGCCCCACAGTCCCTATACTGTGTGTGCACATCATTATTGACAGCTGTGGTACACAAATAAACCAGCCTGGTAGTGTCTGAGAAATATGTCTGTACAACTCACAAATTCTGTTTGATATTGAGGACTTGCTATTTGTTGCTTGAATTACAAGCTCTCTTTTGAATGTAGGGCAGATCTCACTTTTCTGTCTCTTTGCATCTCTTTATAGGACAAAATAGTGTCCAGAGGGCATGGCAAGAGTCAGATTTGGCAGTCACTGAATCTTGACAACCTTCTGATGGTATGGCAGTATCCTTCTTACAATAACGAGTGATCTCTGAGCAGCCTGAGTGTTACTTGTATTTTCATGCCATCCTCCTTGAAAGCAAAAAAATCTCAACCAGATGCCACAGGGATCACCAGGACCAATGCCACATTGTGGTCACCAGGACCCCTCTGAGCTGCCATGCCCACACAATATTAGGTGTCACTTTCTCCTGATGGCCGAAAACTGCCATGAATGCCAAGCTAGTACACCCAAGCACAGAGCTCAGTGCAGCACAGACACTCTCTCTTCTTTCTATAATTTAAAGCAAAACCAAAAACCAGCTGCTTTGCTTCAGAGGTGGCTCCAAGTATCCAGCTTTGAACAGCTCCAGAAATGTAAGATGGTTTGGGTTCATCTTCCTAGTGTGAACATCCCTGGCTCAGTGATGCCAAGAATCAAAAGAGCATGTCTGCAATAAAACAGATCCAACAAAGACTGCTCCTGGCGATGCTCTGCTGTCACACCAGCACCAACTATCTTTTCCATTGTGTTTGAATCAGTCTCATTAGCTCAGTCAGACTTTATTTTTTCAATGCATGGGGTCTTCTTGAAGCAAGACACATTAACTTCATCCTGATTTATAGCCCATGGGTTGGTTTGTAAACTGAACTCCTACACATTTTTCCTTCCTTATGGCTGTATTTTCTGTCCTCTTCCCTCCAAGAGCTGCCTGTCTGAACAGCCCATGTGCTGTGTAGGCTAGTTAAGGTTAACACAGCCAAACTGTGGCAGTGTAAATCTTGAACATGCATGGAAACATAGAAAACAGTTTTGCAAAACAAGTTATGCAAGCACTTCATGAAAAAGGTTTGCTCATAACATTTCTTTTTCTTTGTTTCTATCATCAGTCAATGAACAGAGGTGTGAGCTGTTGGCAATTGTACCATCCTGTCATTCAGTGTTAAACCTAAAACCCACATTAAGAAACCAGAATATGATCTCTCCAGTCATGTACAGAAAGGGGCAGGGGGGGGATGGAGGAATATCTGTAAGAATTTCCCCAACACTAAATCCCAACACTGGTCACTTAAATAGCCCCAGAACATGTTTTGCAGCCTGAAGAGGAGGGTCAATCTTTGTTCTATGAGTGTTAGAGAATCAATCCTAAATGCTTAGAGCAAGATCCCATGGGAAAAGCCTATGCTAAGATACTTGACAAGGCTGCCACATTTTATAGTGAGGTACAAGCCTGCAAGGACTGCTAACCATGGCACTTAGGCAGCACTTTTGCACAGCCTTGGAAAATCCAATTCTCCTCTGTGTTACATCTGTGCAGCAGGAGATATTCACATCTGCCTCAACAGGAATCCCTCTACAGAAGTTAGAAAACTTGGGTTGAAATGAAAAAATCTGATTTTTTGAGCTATTCTGTGTTTTATCATTCAGCCACAGTAATGTGTCAGTTTTTGGCTTTGTGCTGGCAACCTCAGAGCAAACATGGCCTGATAGGGTATCATGTTGAGTCACAGGAGTTGTTCTCAAGACAGCCTCACACGTATTCAGTCTGTATTTGTTTTACTTCTGTTTGCCTGCTCAATGTGTGCCAAGAATTCCCAATGATGCCAGCATCTAAATCCACATATTTTTCTCCACTGGTGGATTGTCTAAAGTGCACCTGCACTCCTGTGGGGCTGGGTGTTCTGTCTGTAACTACTGAGCTAAAATCTTCCCCCACAGAGAGACTGGGGCAGTTGGGGTGAGTCCTATGGATTTATGTCCAACAACAGCACTGCCAAAACTGGGAGTAGCATCCATGAGAGGGGAATTGGCTGATGCAGGAACAAGTCTGGGTCAGGCTGTTTGCACTGGGTTTGCACTGTGGTGTTGCTGAGCTTCAGCTGCTCCAATAAATGTAGGAAAATTCCATAACTGAAAATCCAACACAAGAGAACCTGCAGTTTCTGCCTTTCACCTGGAGATGATGTGTGTAGGACAGGACACTGAACCACAGCATCTCCAGCAGGGCTCTGTCCTCCTTGGCAGAAGTTGAGGTGGGCATGGATCAAAGGAGATGGCAGGAAAATGGAGCCAACCAATCTCTTACTTCTCCTGGGTCTGGGGGATGCTTACCCTGGAGGCACTTGCCCTTCTGGCCATCTTTCCTCTCCATGGAATTTTCACCACAGTCTCCATGACCCCACCTGGATATCTGCTGCAGAGCCAGGCAGTTTTACCAGTGTTGTAAGTTCAACTAAGGAATCTTCTGCAAATTCCCAGCCTAATATATACCAGAAGGGAGGATGCCAGAAGATCTCACTTTCATGGCAGCGGGCATGAGCTGTGCACTACAGAATACAGTGCAGAAAAGGAGAGAGAGATTGGGAAGGGATTTCAGTTCCCAAGGGCAGACTGCCATCAGGCAAGGGTA
Organism: Hypocryptadius cinnamomeus; assembly: GCA_013400635.1. NCBI lineage: Eukaryota > Metazoa > Chordata > Aves > Passeriformes > Zosteropidae > Hypocryptadius > Hypocryptadius cinnamomeus. The sequence continues at coordinate 36,837 of VYZP01072097.1, read as the reverse complement.
AAATAGTAGTATACAGAGACACTAACTCTCTTCAGCACCCAAATGGGGATCAGGTGAATTGATTTTTCATCATTTTGGGCCCTGTTAGCTACAAACAAAACAGCACAAATGTCAAAATGTTAGTGGAAAACTGCAGCTTTCCAAAAGAAGCCCACAGCCATTTCTCTGACAGTGGCAGAACAAATACAAGTAGTTTTACTGCATGCCAATTTCTTCTTAAACCTCTTCCCTCAGGGAGCTGAGTGCTTAGAAAATATTTAGGGGGACTGGAAGCTTGCCGGATACTCAGCTAATGTAGGTCTCCAAATCTCTGATGATGCTCCAAAGAATGTTGGGCTGCATTGATGGGCCAAGTTCCTTTAGATTAGGCAGAAAATGATGTTTTGGCAAGAAAAATAGAGCTCCAACCAGGTGCCTCTGGAGAAGGAGGATTTTATATTCATGCTGTTTGTCACAAAAATCCAGATAGGGTCATCTCCAGAGCTGTGTAAATATTAAATTCAGCCTCAGAGCTGGCAGAAGCAGTAAGTGCCTGCAGAGTGGGCGACTCTCCAGGAGGAGACAATGGTTGGCTTTTAGCACATCCCGCTTCTTTATTTCCTTAAACAACTTGACTTGTGTGTGCTGCCAGTTGCTTGCACTCAAACCCCTCTTTATATCCTTGCATCCACTGAGACTCTCCATTCTCATGGGTAGGATGTAGCAGAGGTGGTTTTCCTTTCTCTCCTGCTCTGTGCATATGGGGGTAAACATAGTTAATGATGTTGAGTTAGAGATAGTTAATGATGTTGAACTTCTCAGTTGATGCTTAGAGCCTTTCCCCTCACAAAGGTACTCAGATGCTTTTCAGTGCAAAATTTAAGCAGGCTTGGTTTGATTTTTGCATTACATCTTGCTGAGACATAGGAAGGAGTGAGCTGCAGCAAGTAAATGAAGCTGTGATGTGGGAGAAAAAAGTATTTCCAGTGCTTCATACTGGATAAAACTTGCTGTCCCCCTCATATGGCAAAGGCTGGCATCCTTTGACCCCACAGGGCTTTTACATAGGAAGTTTCCTTCTGACTTGTAAATACAAGAGATTGTTCCCAGGGTTATTGCTGACAACTCCATCCAAAATATTCTCTGGCTATTTTGCAGAAGCAATAGAGACTTGGTGGAAAGACCTGATCCAGCTGCCACTGTCCTGAGAAAAAGAGCTGCTCTGACTACAGGAAGAAAGAGATACTTGGGTCCAAGTGGATTTCTGTCTTTGTGTCAGGGTATTTGTAATTTTCACTGCTGAGAGTGCTGTGGTGGACACAGCTGGTCACAGGTGACAAGCAGCTTCTGGAGTGAAATTCAGTCTTTTCAGTAAGGAAAACATGAGATTTTGGTGCCACCCAGGAAAACTAAAGAGCTGTCGGTCTGTTAGCACTCACCTGCTGAACAAGATGGATTTTGTCAGACTGAGAACACTTTTACTTATCTGACTGATGACAGACAAATCAACCCCCTGGTGATAAACCTACTTTGTAGACTTCCTTTGCAGGTATGTCCCCTGCCCCTATGTTGTCTGTCAACATTTTTCTGCTTCCAGCAGGCAAATTGCATTGTTTGTCTCTTTTTGCAGTTAGAAAATCAAAGCACAAAGACCTCAGAGTTTAAATCTGCAAAGTCACTGAGAGATCTGTTTTATTTTCTGTGGCTGGAGTTCTTTTCCTGTAGTTATGAAAGAAATCTTCTGTACATGGAGCAACAGTGAAAGCAGTACTTTCTCCTCTGAGCATCCCCCTTCCCTAGACATGAGGGTTCCCATTCCTTTCTCATCCTTGAGAAAGTGTCATGGGGTCTCTGAAGCTCCCAGCACAAGTACACCACTAATGGAAAGACAATTAAATCCAAGCATTTTCTGAGTGGGGCTTTGCCCTTTCCACTGCCTCTTACCTCTGAGGTTCAAGGGCACCTTGTAGTTTATGCATCAATATCCATTTTGAACTGCCTTCTCTTTTGACACACTTTGTACTCAGTGCAGTCAGCCTGCAATCCTTGCTTGTCACTTCCCTCTCCTCGTTGCCACCTTTGATAAGGGAAACCATTTTCAGTGTTTCAGCACTGCTGCTTGCCTCTAAAAGGACAATGTTGCTCACATTGAAAAGTATTTCATAACCACAATGATTTCTACAGCTAACAGTAAAGCAGGGAAATACTTGTTTTCAAATCAATGCCCTGCTGCTGGGATGCAGTGTTGAGGGCCTTAAAGTGAGATGAGTGAGAATCAAAAATGGACCTGACTAATTGATTTTTATTATTTAAATAAAGAGAAAATCAAACTAGAATGGAAATATCTGCCTTCATTACATGTTGGGTATTTAAATGGGGGTGTAGGAAACCTGGCTGGGAAGTGCTTTTGGTGGTCATAGGTAAGGGTTAAGGGGCAAGCCAGGGTCCCTGCACTGCCAGGAGTCCCTGTCACTCTCACTCCCTGTTGCCATCCTGGATTTCCTCAGAGCACGGTCTAGTTGAGGTGTTAGAGCTGGGCTGGACTCGATGATCTTGAAATCTCTTCCAGCCTAGTGATTCTGGGATTCTGTGACTCTGTGATTCCAGGATTCTGTGACTCGCGATTCTGTGATTCTGTGACTGTGACTCTCTGATTCTGTGATTTTGGAATCCTGGGATTCTGTGACTCTGGGATTCTGTGACTCTGTGATTCCAGGATTCTGTGACTCGCGATTCTGTGATTCTGTGACTGTGACTCTCTGATTCTGTGATTTTGGGATCCTGGGATTCTGTGACTCTGGGATCCTGTGATTCTGTGATTTTGGGACTCTGACTCTGATTCTGTGACTCTGTGATTCTGTGACTCTGTGATTCTGTGACTCTGACTCTCTGATTCTGTGACTCTGTGTTTCTGGGATTCTGTGACTCTGAGATTCTGTGACTGTGTGATTTTGGGATTCTGTGACTGTGATTCCAGGATTTTGGGATTCTGTGACTGTGACTCCG